>VZTL01016803.1:0-23412 GCA_013400535.1 Scopus umbretta
ATAGGGGAGGGGAACAAGGAGGGGCTTAAGGGATGCATAAGCTAAATGGAGCTTCTTTACAGTAGAATAGTCTCATCACACCACTATATAGCTCAGTCAAGGACATAGAGGCTCTCAAACATGTTGAAAAGCCCATGTCTGGAGAAAAGCATGTTTAACGGAGTATTGTATTAATGGTTTCATGGGATACCAAGACTGTTTGTTGATCTTGGCTGTCAGTTTATTGTCTTTCTCAGTCTTTGTTTGTTTTGTGTACATCAGCTATTCACTGAGTACCTTGGGACACAAATTGCCTATAATAGATCGAATTTACTGGTCAAAGGTTAAGTCACTCTCATGAGGCTGCTTGCCTGCGATAGCATTGGTTTCTGTTGGCTTTGATACCGTATTTATTGCAGTAATATTGTAATGTCTTCACACAATCGTTAAAGCTCAATAGAAAGTTCTAGTGTAGCTGCTCCAGGTAGGTGACAGCTTGGTGAATTTGGGCTGTCATTAACTCGAGCAGATTTCTTTGTGAGGCATCTTATGGTTGTCTTTAGAAAACGCCAGTCAGATTGAAACTGGGACCACTCTCTTGTGTAGAGAGAAATCCTTGTCGGGTGTGGGGGGCTAACAATTTACGTTGTCCAGCAGCGTTCAGACCAGCTGTATCCTTAAGTTCCACAAAGCTAAATGGAAAATTATGTTGAACATCTAGTTTTCTGTTTAATAACCACCATGCAAGGCAGGTACAGACCTAAAACAAGCCTACAAATATAAAGGTTGATACGGAAATCTGTAATACTAATTAGAGGCGATTTCATATACAGTAGTGATCAAAGGAGAAAAATACAAAATTAAATTGGTTGCATAAAATGTCATGCTAATTTATAAGGTAAAAGGAGACAATTGTAAATGAAGCACTGCAGTATGAGGTTTTCACTCTGTTTGTAAATATTGACTTAAAATGAGCTTTAAAAAGCAATACAAAAAACCCCAAACCAAACAAAAAAAAAACCCAAATTGTGGTTGGTAGCCTTCTCAAGGACCCAGTTTCAAAGGCTGGCCAAACAGAAAAGAGTGAGACCAAAATAAAATATCATGGAGGAGGAAAAAAAACAACCTAGAAAGCAACTTAGATTGATACAGTGTCTGCATACAGATAATTGAAGTCATGAAATTTAATTAAAATCACCAAGTGGATGTTGCTATCAAGAATGAGACAGTGAGGCTTAAACAGAGTTTCTTTGAATGCACACAGGGAATTTTAGGAGCAAGATAAGAAAAAGAACAATTTTACTATCATCTATAAGGCAAGGTATTCACTGAAGAACAGCTCAAGCTGTGGGCATTTTCCAGGACCCCTGGGTACCAAATTTCAAGGATAACCAAATGCTCATAAAAGCATCTTGTGATCAATTGTATTGAATGGCACAGACAAGTTGCATCGAATCAACACAGATGACAGTCCATTTGGCTGAGCAGAGAAAGATCATTACAGACCTTTAATACGGCAGTTTCGGTTCAGTATCTGTCCATTTTGGAACTTGGACTTGTAATAATTGTGTTGGTCTCTTGAAGAACAAAACTTTATTAAAGTCACTATATTGTAGCAGTTCTGAAACACAGAACAAAACAAACTGGGAGAGTACTGTAACAAGCAGGTTTTATAACCTGTTTTGTTTGAAGCACAGCTAACATTGTGCATTTAAATGACAATAGAAAAATTCCAGAAGCTCAGACTAAATTTGCATGACCAGTGATGAGGTTGAGAGTAAAAATATTTATTGTTTCACGGCAAAAGTGGAAGGAATAGGGATCAGCTGCACAAGTGATCAGACCTGATTGAAGAAAATGAAATAGAAATACCAACTGAGGCAGAGCAGAGTGATCAGAAGGAATAGTTTGGGGAACCTAAATAACCAACGGTTATTTCAAAATAGTTCCAATTCCTGAACTAAAAAATAGCAGATGTTTCAAGGATGTACAGATGGGTCTTAAACCACAGAAATACAAGCATGTAGTGGCTTTGTGGCAAAATTTTCCAGGCCTGAGTCAAAACTTACTGAACTTCATGGTAGTCTTGTAGTGAATGAGACCCACAGAGTGTTCCTGGGTACGTACAGCTGTGAGATTGAAGTGAGCCGGTATAAAGGTGTGACTAATGCTTTTTTCCTTTCGGTTGTAAGGGTGTATGAGAATTAACTGTAGTCCCAGTTCTGTGTAGACTTCAGTGATGAATGTTTTTTCAGACTTGCTGGAGAGATCATAGCTTGAAACTGAACGCTCATAAGGTCCACTTCCTCCCTGAATCTAAAAATGGTATGTTGAGGTTCTGTGTTTCTTTCAGTAACTGAGTATCAGATTTTTTTTTTTCTTCAGAAATACCTCTTAACTGATCATCCTGAAAACTGCAGTCTAAACTTAAAGATATTTCTGCTACTCATTTATTCTTACTGATACACAAAGATTTCTGAGACCAAATTCTTCCTTTAGCTGCATCTTTACAATCCCATTCTTTTGACTTGTCTTTTACAGGAATAATTCCAGATGGAGTTTAGCCTTGGAATTCATGAAAAAGAATAAAATTCAGAGGTTTGTCTATTAGCTTTGCTGGTTGTTCAGACCGAAAAGGGAAAAGTGGGAGAAACTAATTTTATTTCCTTAACAATACATGCTTGAATTCCCAGAGGAAGCAGATCTGTGAAGTACTGTTTCTTTCATGTAGCACTCAGTGTTGGGTAGGAGAGGAAACAGGCTTTTTGTCCCTGAGAATTTTGAGATTTTCATACAATTTTAGATCTTCTTGCCTGGGTTGAGACAACAGTTCCAAAATTCAAATATTCCTCATGGGATAATTCTGAAAAAGAAAAAGGTTGGGTCAGTTAAAAATACTTACTTTTATTCTTGCTTTTAATTTTTAGAGACTTTTAATAAGGATTAAGTTGGATATTAATCTGAAGAGTCACTTTGTTTAAAATCCCCAATAGTTTATTGTGAAAAATACAAGAAAACTTTACAATTTAAAAAAAAAAAAATATTTGTGACATTACTGAAAAACAAGGAAAAATTGCTTAGCAAACAAAAAACTGATAACCTGTATAGTCTGCTTGCTTAGTAAAATCTGTCATCCTAGAAGAGAGATCCTTAGGAAAAGGACCATAGTGATAACTGAACTCAAGGTTTAACATCATACAAAAGCGTGCATGATGTGATTGAAAAATGTAACTTCTTCTGTAAAGTCATTGCCGCTACTAATTCTAAAAATCTGGCCTTTGACGTTACTAGAACATGGAACAGACCTAAAAAGAGCTTTTAAGTGAAATGAACTCATGGTCCAAAAATGTGTATAGTAGTAGTAATAAACTTCTGATAAGGCACTGACTCATGGCTGTGAGGAACAGATGGTGATGGCCAGTCAAGTCCCTGCTGCAGCCCATGAGGATCTGGTAGGATTTAGTGAGGCACTGAAAGTGTGCTGAGGAAATTAAGAAGCTTGCTCAAAGTAAAACCAAATATCATGGGCTAATAGACAGACTCATAAGGAAGCCACTCAGCAGATTCAGATGAAAGGTTATAGGATGAAAATGAGTAATAAAAAATAATGGCAACTCTCCAGGAGTGGAGAGGGAATACTAAATGTGAAAATCAAGGTGTATCGTTGCCCTCATTTGTGCCTTTTATTTTGTTAAAAGTGGAGCTGACATTGTGTGTCTTCTTCCTGTAAAGAGAAGAATACTAAATTAAGAGCTTCCCCAGTAGTCCTCTCCTCTCTGGATTGCCCTTGCCCCCGACCTGCGTTTGCAGTGAAGACAGTGTCCCATCCTGTTGGGAAGGGACAGCGAGAGAAGCGCAGCCACCGGTAGCCCTTCCCAGTCATTACAAAGGAGTCTACCGTATAATGTGAATGAATGAACAAAAGAAATACAGTTAGAGGTAAAATAATGACTTTTTGTTCCCCACTTTTATGCAATAGCAATAGCTTTCCAGATTTCCCCTGCCCATGCCAGCCAAGAATGTACTTTCTCCACGGACTGCCCCGCAAAAGTCCTGATGCAGGATTTCCCTTTGTCTTAACCGGTTACGATTTGTGTCCATGTACAGGTGCCCTTCTCAGTTTATTTCCAAGATGAAAGCTGGCATTATGCTTGTTATTGTTCAGCTATACATAAAGTGAAACAGGCTTTCAGAAATCATTTACAGAAGATCTGCTGTGACTATTGACATTTTCTGACAACCTAATTTTTCTTCTAGACCTTCCCCCCTCTCCTCCTACCTCTCTCCACCTCCCAATTCCTACCTTGCAAACAGCAGAAATTTATTTGGGAAAGTGAAAAGGTTATGAATCAAACTTTTGAGGTATTTTTTAATTGACGCCGTGTAGACATTTAGGTGGAGCTGATAGAAAGGTTGCAGATGTTCTATATTAAAAAGTCTCTTTATATTAGATGATGCTGTGTCCTGCATGTAATGATTGAGTAGTCTCCTGTGGAAACATGCATTTACCTGTAGTACATATGGAGCGGTTTCAGTGATGTACATATTTCATCTGTCACTGAATTAACCTGAAAAGTCTATGAGTAACCAGATCCCTTGGACGGAAGGGCTGGCTTGATGCTTCTTTGATAAAGAACTTCTTTTAGAACTAAAACTCAACAGGTTTGTTCTGAAATGAAGCCACTGATATTTCACTTGGAACCATAGGCTGCATAGACTTAAAAGCCCAGCATGTAATGTAAAGACCTCATTCCAGTTACTTTTTTTTTTTTGTAGTTTGCACCATGCAATGCAGACTGGTTTGGGGCAAGGGTGTTCCTGGGGGGGTTATTTGTTTTTTTTTTAAATCATAACTAATGGTATTGAGCAAAATTGACTATGGGCATTTGCATTTTCATTAAAAATGGGTAATGCTGTCAGAGAAAAATAGCAAGAAATTCTAGAGACTCCTGTTAAATAATACTGATATTTTCAGCATTTGGAATAAAACAGTATGAACTGGGACTGAGTTTCAGGCTAAAGAAGTGCTAACATTAAATCTAATTCAGTTCGAGGGCTTTCCTACAAGCTGGCCCTTGCAATATAGCTGGGAATCAATAATACTGTATACTGTTTCACTCACATTATATGAAAACATGATCGTTTGCCTTTAAAAACAAAAAACACAAAACACCTTTATTTTTAATGTTGTAATCTTTTAATAATGAGTGGCTGAATTATCTCTGTAATTCATTACCCTCTCAGCTGTTAGACGAATGGGATATGTTATGGTTTGTCATTATTCTCCATGGTGGCAAGGAGAACAGACTGAGGATTTAAATCGCCTTCCACTGCATGGGCTATAGACATGCTGATGACTTGCTGTGAGATTGCATTTAGTTCCAGGATCTCTGGTGCTTCAGAGTGTAATGCATTCAGTTGCCATGATGAACAAAAGCTTCTGATGGTTTATGTAGGTATACTAAAAGTAAAATGGAAGAGAAAGAGCAGAGAATGAAAGTAGAATGTTGCTTTCTTTTACAAGTGACTGGTTGAGTACAGTGGAAAAAGTAATAAATATATGTCAGGAGGGAAACAAATATAATAGTTGAAGTATTATGCAGACATCTCTACATGAGTGTGTGTGTAGATATATAATGTGAAATACAGTATAATCTTAACATTGTTATGTACATACTTACGACTGCACTGGCTCATTACCCATTGCATCAAGGATGCTGAAGTGTTTATTATGCTATTTACGAAATTATAGCTATTTCCTGAACAGCCGGCCTCCGCTGAATATACTTGTATTCTGTCCATCTTTAATAATGAAGCCTGCACTTTGGGACAGAAACATAGTCTGGCAATGATCAGCAGGAAATAAGAGAGAAATTGGTAATCTCTTTAGCTTTACTGTTTTATGTTGTTTATTTGCCTCTCCCAAGTATTCATTTAGGGAACTTGGGCAGCATAGGTCAGGCAGCTGAATTTCTTAGTGGGTATTAGGAAGTGGGCTGGAAAGCAAACAAACCTCTAGTAAGTTTTATATAACGTTTTGGTTTTCAATCACATCTAAGATTTAGCTAATCTATCTTGAGGGGAGTGTTGTAATAATTACAATAAAAGATATCAGTATAGTATTTTGTAAGCACCAGTTATTTATTGCAAAGTCTGAATAAGTATATAAGATAGATTATATACAAATAAACAGTGCTGCGAGGTAGAAGAATTCAAAGGAGGTTTTGGATATTCAGGCTGTTCTGCTACCAGGTGGCCTGGTAGCAGTCTTGGCCCGGTATCTGGCCAAGGAAATCGTTCCCCCAGGGATAGTGACATTACCTGTTTCAGGATGGACTCTGCTGTTGCCACCTTGTTGATTTTGAGGGTAGCTTGGATGATAGCGTGTGTCCAGGCTCTCGGCTGGGACTGACATCTTCCCCATGTAAGGGCCAGGGCAGATGGGGGCTGCCCATCTCTTGCCAAGGTAAAAGGCAAATCTACCTAAGGTAGCAAAGGAGATGCAGTTGTGCAATTCAGAAGAGGTCAGGAAAGATTTCTGTTGCTCATCGCTGATTAAGTCTAGCTGTCCAGTGTTATGGGTTTGGTTTTTTTGTGGGCTTTTTTTGGTGGTTTGGAGTTTTTTGTTTGGTTGGTTGATTTTTTGTTTGTTTTGTTTTGGCTTGGTTTTTTGTTAACTTTCTGCAGACCTTTATTAAATGGCAGGAGGAGGAAGAGCCAGTCATGTTGTTTACTTCTGCAGTTGATTTACAAAAACAGACTGATACAGACAAGAACCTCATCTCAGCAACAAGATTTTATTGGGCAATGGATTAAGAGACCATAAGCTGTGGGAAGATAGAGACCTGCGACCAAGTTAAAGCATGTAGGTTCCTGGTTGTGTGTTCAGTCACAGGGTTATTTTACACAGAAAAGATCCTTGGTCCCCTTTTAGTAAATAAGGCTCAAGGGGTTGGTGGGATTTTAGAGTTCATGAAAAAAAATCATTGTGGTCATTGCATCTCTCTGTGTCATTAATGTTTAAAAAAGAATTATCTGGGTTTCTAAAAATATCTTAAAATAACACTCAAAACCTAAAATTATTTTTAAAAATCCGTTTACTTTTTACCACTCGTAGTGGTGTAATTTTTACTTTTTTTTCAAAATACACAATTCCTCTTGCTCTGTAGCATTGCTCCGAAGTTTAACTTGCTCAGTAAAGCAGTGCTTAATCATAAAACTGATTTTATTTCATTTTAGCATTCAGAAAAATATCCTCAATAAGGCTTAAGAAAACTGTTTGGAATATAAATGTTGGTATATAATCCCTTCAGTTATTGAAAAAATAGTCCAATCAATCTCTGGGTTGGCTTTGTAGCTCAAAATGCCTTAATGTGACAGGAACGCACTATAATCTATGAAAGGAACGTCTTAATTTATCACAAAGCCCATTACTTTTAGGTTATATTTTGTGCTCTGGGTAGCTGTACTTAATTCTTCACAGATAATGTAGAATGAAGTCTTGCCCATGATGTGTTTTAGAAAATGGAGTTTATTGTTTTCTTTTCCAAAGAAAAGAGTGGGTTTTCTTAGTATGGCAGTAAATGCAGTGCCTTGTAAGTTTTTGGAACATGCTTGTAATTCTACAAAACAAATTTTCTCAGGATCTTAAGTCAGTTGTGGAAGCTGGGCATTTCTTTGTGGGTAAAATCAGCTGTATCCTCTTCAAATTCTGCATTTCCCCCTCCACCACTAAGGTCAGTAGTACTTCATACTCATTTCTCATGTACTAGAGAGTACTAGTCTGGATTAGTTTATTAAATACTTGAGTTTGAGTTAAAAGTACACTGAAGACAGACATGTGTTCAACATTATTCTGTGTGTTTGGACTTTGAAGAGCCTCCAAATCTATTTAGGATTTTGTGTGATGAAGAGTTGAATTCTGTTTTAAGGTACTTGAATCTACCAAAGACTCACTGCCAATTTTTGTTGCTAACAGAGATGCTTTCCAGCCCCTAACTTTGTGCATCTGTATTTGATAAGGCTGGCAAATGTCTTTGATTAGGGTGGGTTTTTGGAGTGGCCATTCAGAGGCAACCTTCTTCTGTACTCTGCTGTGTCTCATAAAGAAAGGTTTTTCACATTAGTGAAGCACTTAATTACATCGGAGCAGCATAGTTGCTTTGGGTTTTAGACTTGTTTGGACTGTAAAAGTGAAACGTAACTAATGTTACCATCTGCTGTTCTCGCCCCCCCTCCCCTTCCCTGTGCCCCAACAGACTCTCTTCCTCCATTTCATCCTTATTGTCTGATTGAAAATCTTGTCAGGGTACTTAAGGCATGTAGTAGCTTCAAGGCATGAAGCAGGAGATCAGCTTTTTCCCAGACAAGATTCCACACTTATTCTGTGAATTAAGGGTTTCTACAAAGGTTAGCCAGAACTATAACAGCACCTTTTTTTTCTCCCTGAAAAGTAAACTTGACAGATCTATCACGTCTGAGGACTGGAAATTTCTGGCTTCATAGAGGAAAATGTGTCGCTGTGGTGTATGTCGTCTGACCTAACTATCCTAGAGATTTTTGTTCCATTTATCTCCTACACGCTTTATATAATGAAGGAAGTCTCCCTAGGCATGATCAACCACAGAGAGTGAGTGAAACATAATGGTTTCAATCAAGGTTTCTGCTAACCCAAGTTAGTTGTTACTCTTCAGTCAAAGGTGCTAGCTTTCACCTTGGAAACCACTAACAATTATTCTATTCACAGACCTTTTGTAGATTTTCACTAGCCACTGGTCACAACCTTGTTCTTAAATTTGTAAGATGCTTTTTTTATTTTGAATTCTAATGTTTTATCCCTTTCAAAAAAATAACCTCTCTGTGACCTGAATTTCTGGAGTTCTGTGATGATCTCTGACGTGAATATCTTGATAGGAAATGCTGCAAATTTTTTTGTAACAGTCAGACTATATTCCAAGCATGCATGCAACACAATTCCAGCAAACCTGGGTCACTGCTTTTCCCGTAGAAATCTGCCCATGGCGTGAAAGAGCTACCAAAAGAATTGAAGCAGAAAGCCTTAAAACTCATCTGTTGCCCAGTTTGTTATTACTAAATTATGTTCAAGGGCCCCTCATTTCATCTCCACGCAGGATAAAAAATTGGAGCCCAGCTAAAGATATTTCAGGGAGGCATGAGGAAGGCACTGAAAAGCATTAGTGATTTCTTGAAAACTGAATTTAGTTTCCCTGAGTTCCCAACCTTGACATTGAGATTGTTTTCCAGAGAGCCTGTAGTACTCAAAGTGGTCATCTGTTGCAGAGTTAAGGACCCTGGAAGCCCTGGGTCCTCTCAGCACTGCTAGCAGTGGAGCAGAGTGACAGAGATGGGTCATTGGGTTTCCTCCTGGCTCCCTTGGGTGGCTCCCCAGCAGGCTGCTTGGGGGCTGCTCTGGATGGCTCCCTCCGAGGCTCCAGGACCCAGGACTGCAGAAATGCTGGGCTGCCCTGGAGCTACAGACAGTAAGGTCAGACTTCACGGGAAGTTGGGCAAGCTGCTGAGAGACGTACTGGAGGCCTTTCTTATTTGATGTTAGACTGATATCAGACAGGGTTTTTCACTACAAGGTGTTTTATCTCTTACCAAACTTTGTCATAGTATTTTCTTCTATTTCTACATGGGGCTGCACACCCCATTTTCTTCACAGAAGTTGCCAAAGCAAACAGCAACTGCACCCTAAAAACCAATTGTTTAAAGCACATGCGTAAAAAGAAAAGTGTAGCAAAGCTTTCTTTGGCACTGCATAATGTTATGGATTGTCTTTGCCTACTAAACCTTCATTACACGCATTTTTGATTTTTAGTGTCCTGCATTTCTGTAAACAGGTTTCACATGGTCAAGACATGACCCTGAAGGTAATTGCTTTTGTGGTTTTAGTTGGATTGTTACTACTGACAGAAAAAAGAAATGGTTGTGTCTCATCAGAGGAGGTATGAACAGATACTTCTGCAGAGGTTTTTCTTCCTTTGCCTGCTTCTGGCAGTAGTTATCTGACAATTATCTGGATAGTCCAGGAGCAAAAAACAGGGGTGAAGAGAACCTAGTTTTCTCTTAGGACTTTTCTTTTTCATGCTGCATCTACCTATTTCAGACTGGAATATCCTTAAAGAAATTTGATGCATATGCATATTTAGCTGTGTGTTTTCAGCTAAGCATAAACTAGAAGACCCATTTCACCCTACCTGTGTGGGGAGAGCAAGTGAGAGGGTATACTTTATATGCTATGTGATTGTTATTGTTTGGTGCAGAAGTGATAATAAACACGCTGCTTGTTAAAGAGGATTCACGTTAGTGCAGGCCCGCAGCACTGATCTGGTCAAAGACTCCACTTTGCAAACAAAACTTGTGTATCTGTCATAGCATTACAAGCAATGAACTTGTAAAAGATCTTCCTTTGTATTTGAATACTCTTAATTTCCTTTGCTCCTTCTGTGATGAAAGGGGTTGGAATCAAATAGTGTCACTACTAGAGTTACATATTTCACTATGGAAAATCTTATATGTTAGAGGTAAGAGCTACTAGCACAAAAGAGGAGAGCTACTAGCACAAAAAGAGAATAAATAAGCAAAGATAAAACTGAGCATTTATAAACCTAGAACAGCAAGGCCTATAAAGTAAGAGTTGCGAATATAGTTATGAAAATAACAACAAATAGGCAGGTGTTTTATCATACGGCTTTTACTGGATGACTCTGTACCCAAGCTGACATTTTAGAGATGAACTGTATACTCCTCTATTCTTTCTCCTGCTTGGTCTCCTCCATCCCACACATGCAGGTGTTATGGTATTACTTTGAAACTAGCTTTAGAGATACCCTGGCTCATCAACCTGGGGCTGTGTAAAGCCCATATAAACAGACCAGGGATGTGTTAAAGGCATTTATACTCATTCTGTGAGAGGCCTAGGACTCAGTCTGGAGATGGTGAATACATCTAAGGTATGGAAAGCTTAACTGACGGCCTTAAAAAAAACCAGCAATGATTAACCTGATAAATGGCATAGACTGTTAATTAGATGTCTAAATTTACCAAATGTGTCAGGAAAATTAGGACAGTGGGAACAATATGTCCCTAAGCTGCTCACTAAACAACTGCTGTGCTACTTATTTATATTTATCTGATGAAAAAGTACGTGCTGAAAGAAGTGCAGGAGGAAATCTCTCCTCTCTCTCTAGCTTCGAGCTCCCAGACCTCTCTTCTGACAAGGCCTCTGTGTCCTGATATTCCCTTGTCTGAACTGATCATTGTAATACGTGGCCTCAGGAATTATTAAGCTGCTAGAGAGCTTTGATAGTGTATGTACAGGAGGGAGCAATGGAGGACTTTGGAGGCCTAATACAATGCTCAGTGAAGACGATTTACAAATTCCTCTTAGTTTCATCAGGAATTGGGTTGGGCCGACATTGATGAAAGAGGGAAGTTAGTCTTCTATTTAGGATTCTTATTTAAGTGTGTACCTATTTAAATAAGTGTGTATTGCAAAATGTGGGGTATTTACGTATGGGTGTGATTATGGGCACATTCAAATATGTTTATATCTGTTAAATTATATTTATAGGCAAACACTTACATACGTACCCAAGAAAAGAGCCAGTTTCTCCCCACAGAGGACTCTGGTTCCCAGGTGGCTGGCTGTTCTGTGCCATGGTGGTGGGAGCCTGGCTGGAGAAGGTCAGGAGACGCTTCCTGCAGCACCTCCAGCCAGCAAGCAGCTCCCAGCCGTGGAAAAGCACCACGGCTTGCTTCCCATTCATCCTGCTTCTGTTGCCTTGTTGTGTTCTGCATCTGTGAGGGTCAGGGGAGATTATAATTTCAGTAGTCATTAACTGACTGTTAATTAGACAGGCAGAAGTAACTCTCTAAATTTCTAAACCAGTCTTTACCATCCTTCCCTGTGTACTTGATTCTAGGCGGGGCTAACTACCTAAAAGATAATAATGGTGTTTTGAAAGATAGCCATTTTGTTTCTGACACATGTAAGTGATAACTTTCTAGTTGTATATTCCCCAGAACCTGCTTTGGGCTACTTGGTTTGTTTTTCATTCAGAAGGGAGTTGAGAAAGGATGCATTTGCAACTGGGCTGCACATGCACTGCTTGGTTCAAGGTGCCTGTATACGCACTGCTGTTGATTGAAGCTGATAGTGCTGGTCACTGGCTGTAGCCACACTGTGTGCTTGGCTGGCAGCCCTGCTCTCGTGGGCTTGCTCGTGCAAGTACTGCTGCGCCGGTCCTGATTTTTGGAGTGCTGAGCCATTTATTGGCTGGAGCTGTGCAGAACGGCTTGAGATTCGTGTCAGGCAGGTGGTCATTTGAACTCTTTGAAGGGAAGGTCAAGTACTTAACGCAAGCTTCAATATTAGTAGGAGGAACTCACCAGCGTTACTGGCTGCAGAGCTGAGATGCAGAGGGGGAGATACTGGGATTATAGGGATGGGGAAGATCTGGATAGGGTTTTTTTTGCAACAGTGGCAGTGGCAAAGCACAGGGATATCTGAGGCAGCTGGAAGGAGTATGTTCCTGGGACGTGCTAGGGGAGAGGTCCCCAGCAGTGGCTAGTGCTGATCCCCCTTTATCCAACTGCAGCTGATTCTCTGCAGCTCTTGAAAATCCTACACCGTCAATGAGTTAATAACAGGAAAAAGTACTACCTAGGCTAGATTTATGGAATGTAGTCAAGTCTGCGTGCTCTGCTTCGTTATCAAACAGTGTTATGGACTCCTAGGCTTGTATATGTACATTCTTGGCATTGAATAAAAGTGGAGTGATAGCAGTTCCACTGTGAACACGTTCTGCCTAAAAGGGGGATGCTGAAAAAGAAAATTGGGCAGCAGCCTTGCAACATCCTTTTTCGATGTGTTAATGTACCAGATATGGTCTTGCATCAGTGTGGGCTTTTTTTAAGAGTTCAGATGAGAAGTTCTAAGGGTTTCTTTAAGTACAAGTAGGTGGGAACAAAAAAGTTCTGACTATTTATTATATTCACTTTTCTTCAACTTTGGTATGCACAATTTGCTCATTGCACAAAACAAGCTCTGCAATACAATTGATGTCAGATCAAAATAGTCTTGTTTATTCTGATTTTAGTTCCACTTCTTCCAATACTGACTTATTTTTGTTGATAGGGCGGAGGGGGAATAACCTTTTATCAGTATGCAGGCAGCATAGCTGAAAATTTGTTAATCTCATAGTAGCTAATATAGCCTGTTACCTCAACCTTAGCTTTACCCCAAGACCCCCAGCCTTTGCCCAGAAGAACAAGTTCTCAGGGAAAGATTCTGTTTGCAGCCTACTGCATCCTTGGCAGCCCCTTTGCTGCTACATTCCAACTGAAGCTCTAGGCTTTGTCTCTCTCCTAACCCTATGGGCTGTCACATTCTTAAGGTGATCAGGAGGCTTGCTGAACCTTGTTGTGCACAGCAGCAGTTTTTGTTTTTAATTTGTTCTGGCGGAGAGTGACAGGCAGAAACAGGAGGAAGTTGGAGCCATGAGGATCCAGGCAGCTAAAGAAGTTTACGCCATCCGTTCTGGTCTTTCTGGCTGCTTTGCTGATGAGGCTTTTTCCCAAGTACAGAAGAATCTGTTGCTATAGGGTCCTGTCCATTCCAGTTCAGAAGTACTACTGTTTTCTTAATAATTGCTTTTCAAAGATGTTGCAGGAGAAAATTCATTCTTTGGTGCAAAAGCTTAAAAAGCATATGGGGCAGCAGGAGAGAACTGACAGCTTCTGCAGCTTTGGGGAGGCCAAACTTTGTGCCTTTGGAAATCACCCTATATAAGCAAAATTAAGAAAGGGTGGGCATGTTTCACACCGGTGGCAAAAGCCTGTTGAAAGCACCAGTTTTTCTAGTTTTGCAGGCTTTAATGAGCTTTAGAGAGTTGTAGGAATTGTTACATTAACTTACTCACACGGGTTAAACTTTTGCTCTGTTGATAAAGTGGAGAGATCACACAGTTTACATGATGGTGAATTCATGAGAGAAGCCAGACTGGTTCGTATTTAACACTGAGCTATCCCACTGAGTTCATCCTTCTTTTCTGTCTTAGTGTTTGATGACTTTCCAGGAAATAAGGGGACAGCTTGCACTTTTAAAATTAGTGCTGTTCTAAAGCACTTACCTTGTTATGAAGTTCATCTTCTAAAATTTTAGAAAGCTTTGAACCTCTTCATAGTCATTATCATACGCTTTCTGACTGTAATATCAATCTGTATTAGCTCCCTCTTCTCCCCCCCTCTCTGTCTTCTACCACATACATAAATAAAAAATTTGAAAATTTTCTTCTCTGAACATCACTGACCTCTGGATCTAACAGTTCCTCAAGTTCAGTACATTTCACAGATGTTGGTCCTCAAGTAAGAAAATCTTCCAGTCAGTCTCAAAGTGGAGGATCCCCCAGATGGTGTTAAGATGATGAACAGGTATCAAGTGAAAAGCATTCTAGTGGACAGCCGTGCTCCCAGCCTGAAACAGTTACCAATAGCCAGAAGGGCACATGCGAGAACAGGGGTGAGCGAATGAAATCAACTGTACGCCAGCTGACTTCTATAGATGCTGTGCAAGGACAAGGATGTGTTGCAGTGACAACACTTAGACATGGCAAAGGCTTAGGTGAGATAATTTTAATGATAAATTATGGTTTGGATCTGAAAGGAGAGCTCAAAGAACAGAGCTTCTTGCTGGCTATAGAAGGGCCCAGAGGCTCGAATTTAAGTAGGACTTATGATTCTTCATCCTGTGAATATGGGTTGCTGAGTTATTTTTGGGTCTTGATTTGGGGTTAGGTATAAGGTTCAGAAAAGGAGGAACACACCAGTTTCTCGGAAAGGGCTAAAATCCAGGAGAGAAAGGGGTCTAAGAACTTGCTTTATTTCTGGAACATCAAGGGATATGATAAAGATTGGTTCAAAAAATTAGGTCATTAATAGCATAAGTGATCTGGCTAAGTTTAATCCTGTGCATAAGTTACTATTTAATGATGATAAGAGAGGTCTTTCCTGATTTATCTAATGGTTTTCCCTTTAGAAGGAATTTTCTCTTCTGTGTCTTCATAAATTTGCATTGAGATTATTTTCAACCAGTTTTCTCTCTGCGTTTGATATTTGGGAAAATAATGCATCTGAGAAATACCTTTTTTTGTTGTTGTTGAAAGCAGACATAGAGTTTCTCTGGTGCGATAACTTGCATACCGCAGGACAAATACAATGTTTGCATTTGTTCCGAGCAGCTGTTCTGTAAAATGGTAAACACTGCATCTACTGGGGGAATTAAAAAGATGGGCTAGAATGAAATAGACCTTTCTCCTTTGGCCCTGCCTCTGGGACATGAACATTCCTTAGCACATGCTGCGATTGGAACCACAAGGACACAGAAAGCCTATGCTCCATCTCCTAGGTCTTGCTCAAATTCAGAGGATTAACTACTGGAAAGAGGAGAAGGGATTTCCCAGGTGGGATATTTATTGTTCAGGCCTCTGTGTATATTTGTTTTTGACCAGTTGTGCTGTTAAGACAAATCAGAATGTGGTGTCCACTAAATGTGTTTTTGAAGTATAGTTAACAGAAATAAAAATAACTTATAGGTCAAGATATTTAATGCACAGACATTAGTGATACTGGGCATCTATCTTGATACTAACGTGTTTTCTTCACCAGGGATCTTCCTCCGCAACAGGTGTCACACAGATACTTGATGTTTGTTCATCCCACGTGTATATTTTTCTTGTCTTTTTTTTGCTTAAGCCCAAATACCACATCTGAGTTCTTCTGTATTGAAATCAACAAAAACCAAATATTTTGCACCTTAGTGCAGTTAAATCTATTGTTTGCTTTCTTCCCTTGTCCAGGCATTTTGCTTCTCAGGCTCTCCATTATACCTTCTGGATATTTCTCGAGCATGACGAGAATCTTTAGATATCTCCATTTCTTTACCTTTCCCTTTTCATTTCAGTTTCAAACAGTACTAGCTACATTATATAAGATGAAATTCTCACTGTCCTCTGCATAACATGAAAGTCTGCTGTTTGGAACTAAATTTCAACCAATCTGTTAAATAATAGGGATTTTTGTTAAAGATTTCCAATAGCAGCACTGAGGCATTAACTGGCCTTTACTCCTCTGCTTATTTAGAGAATATGCCAGCTAACTGCTAAAGGAAGCATGTCTAACAGCACAAAAGATGCAGTTGCTAATTCCAGCTATTGTAAGGGGACTTGAGGGAATGTTTTTTCCAGGTGTACATCTTTCCAGTTATTGAAATTCAGGACCTTGGATTTGACCATGATTTCTGCTTTACATTCCTGTATCCTGTTGCTTCTTTTTTCCAAGGATCACTGGACTGTATTTGTAGTGATACTTGTCTATTCAGCAGCAGCTGGAAAAGAAGCAGTGGTACAAGTGAGACAGAAGATGGCAGGAAGTTGTATGACTGGAGGGAAAGGGGTAGAAGGGTTTTATTTCCCCACACAAGACGAAAAACAAAATTGAGGCCAGGCAACTGGGCTTTTGAGTTATAAGACCATGACTAAACAGCATCGTGGCACTATAAATCAGTAAAGCAGCTTCATCTAAAATTCTGTACATCCATGCAGTTGTCTAAATGCACAACACTAATATGAGAGTACAAAGACAATTCAGTTATCATAAGAAAGAAAATCTGTTTTAAATGTTGTATCTAATAAATCGAAAGTAGTAACGGTATAGAGACATCAAATAATAAGTGGTATATAGTTGATAAATTAGGCACTCTTCCCCATGATAGAAGACCAAGGATACAGTCAAAGAAACGGAAATGCAGCTGCTTAAGTTGTTTCACAGTCAGGTCTCTAGTTTGTTTTACAGATAAAATACTTTCAGCTGAATGCAATTCATCAACTGTGAGCACTCGTGTGGTGAAATTTGTGTTCATACAGTTGGGGGGGTGGTATGCAGTAAATTTTTGGGCCTGTGGCCAAACCATGTTTGTTCAAGAAGTGCAGAGTGGCCTCTCCTCCCTTCTGCTTGTGAAGGTAGTTCTTGAACAACGAGTTAGCAAGGTAAGAAGTAGAAACAATACATGTGATCAGTTGCAGTTAATGATGAATAAGCAGAAAGTTCACTGTAATGAATGCTGCATTTTTTCCCTGCAAATTATTTGATGGGCAACAGGTAATAACTAATACGTTCAGGAAAAATTGTGGTTGAATTGGGCACAGTTTGGAATAAAAAAAAAAAGTTACGTTCATTGACTTTCTGTACACCCAAGAGTAGTTTTTATCAACACCATTTAGTTTTTATTCATGCAGTGATACTGTTTTCTTCTGGCACCTACTGTGGCAGAAGTTTTAGTGAAATGAGTGACGGACTTCATCTGTGTTCTTCAGCCTTCTGTGCTGCTATGGACTTTGAATTTAACTTTTGTTTTATCACCCTTATAATTAAGTTCTTTTTCAGACCAACTTTTTTATGCCAGGATGATAATGTGCAGAATTTGTAGGGTATCTGTGCTCATTTTTTGTCACTAGGTAAAATTAGTGCCAGTTGGTTTAGTGTTGCAAATAGTTGAATGAGTGAATATAACCTTAGGACATGGAGCTGTGGGGGTAGGGAGAAAAGAAGTCAAAGTCTTTGTGTGGTGAACAAAGCATCGCTGTATCTGAACAGGAAGGCAGAGAGATTTTTTCCTGCATTGTCACACAAAAACTAGCAGGCTGGCAATATAAACACCAATAACAAATAATTCTTCTGAAAATAGTGCATAAACATCTGTGGTAGGGAGTCAATGTGTGAAAGGCAAGAAATCTGCAAGGCAGAAAAAGTTTTGGGAATCTGGGCTGTTTATGTTGTTTGTGCAACTTCAAGCTATGTGGTTGTAATAGCCAGCAAAATAGAAGTACTGCATGGTTTTAAGCACTACTCTAGCAATTTTCTCTGACCTTACCCAGTAAAATGTATTTCTCTATCTGATTGCTCCAGGATTACTGCTTTTAAGATTCAAGAAACAGAAGTGATTGCCAGGTCTTCACTGAAACCTTATAAAGAAAGATTCTGGCGCACGGTTCATGAGCAAGACTATTGAAAGCAGATATGACAGAGCTGTGTAGTTTGTGTAATCGACTAAAAATTTCAGTCACTTAGTTCTGATTTAGTCTTTATTTATAAAGTGGCACTGAGGAAAGGTTTTTAATATGTTCGGTCTAGTTTCCTAGCCTGATGAGAGAGTCTGTTGTGTAGCAACTGGATGAAACCTTCCCCATCCTGAACCCTTGTCCTTCAGCTGCCAGAGTCACTTTTTGTGAGTATGGTGGAGTCCTTTGCTTTTTCCTGTATTGCTTAGTCACTATCTTGGCATGAAATTAGCAGTGGAGTCCTGGAGGGTTAGCAGTGTTGCTGACTTGTTTTTATCATGCCATCTAGGATTACCGCTGCTGAAAATAACCAGTAATCAAAAGCCACAATGTATGAGAGTTGACAGTACTTCCTTAAATCATTCTTCAAGCTTAAACTCAGCTATAACTAATCAATTTGATTTATAATAACTATTTTCAAAATCTACAGAAACCTAGTGGCAAAAGATCTTGGCAAAGGCAGGCTGAAGTTATCTTCCCTGAACATCACCACTTCCCAGCTCCTGCTCCTGACATTTTGCTTCGTGTCAGTTTTGCTGTACCGAGGAGAACAGGGAAGAGCTTCCTCTTGAGATTTGTGGCAGAGGTTTTTGCTTAATTAACTGGCAGAGAGGCTGCCTGAGAGTGACAGACAGTGCCTCCTTCAGTCCCCAAGTGAGTAGTGTTAATTTCCTGCAAAATACAGGGGAACATATTCACATCAGTATGTCCACACAACTCTTACTGATGCTAATGAGAGTTGGGTGCTTGTATCAAAGGGGAAATTGCTATCTGTGTGCCAGGGCTGCATCTCGAATCAGTGAATGGTGGAACTGCATCGTCTCACTGGTTCTTTTTTGAGGCATCGTGCCTTTCAGCAATTTCATTGTTTTTTCTGCTGTTTCTAGAGCTATCCTAAGCCAAGTTTTCCTAAGAAAACCACAGAATAATCTAGAATCAGTTTTGTCAGCATGCCACATAAAATGCTCTAAAGCTGGGATTTCCGGGAAAATAGCAGAGGGAATTTTAGCAGGTCAGACTGGTTCTTCTGGACTTGCTTAAAAATAGTGGTGAATTTGTTTCATGTGGACAGCTGTTTGTCTGAAAGCTTCCTTTAGTACAATATGAAAGTGATTCAGCCCCCAATCCATCACTGGAAATCTCTGCTACCATCCAAGACACTTAAAGGAATCACTTTTACAGTTCTAATTGATAGCCACTGTTTTGACAGGCAAACAGATTTCTCCTCCCAGTGGCTTCATGCAATTGGCCTCCAGCAGACCTTACCATTAGCACAATTCTACTGAAAAGAATATACAAGCTAATAATAAATCTGTGGGGAAGGATGTTAACCACAAACTACTACGTCTAATTAGTAATGTACAATAGCCAAGGCCAGGGAGGGAAGGTGTTATTTATCAGAAGGACTGATTTTGACAGTTTAAAAATGCAAAACCATCTATTATTTATTATGGCGAAACACATCTTTCAAAATACAGTATATATAACTCACTCTTATTTTGGCATTGTTTTGAATGCTACTGCTTTGTAAAAAATGTCAGCTATAGTAGAGGTGCAGAGGTGGAATTTGTGATGCCTTAACTGTAGAAGTTCATTGTGGAACCTAAAATCAAGTCATCTTATGTTTTGTCTTTGCCTGTACAACCTCCCGTTCCTATTCAGGAACCATCTTGTTCCCTCGTATAAGCCTCCCTTCGAAAGAGTCTCTTCACTGTGTACTGTCTCTTAGTTCAGGGTTTCTCAAGCACTCCGAGCAGTGCAGAGCTCAAATACAGGCTAACACATCCCACTGAGAAAGAGTGGAGACCATTTTTGGTAGCTCCACTACTGTAGAGATCTCTGCATCTCTCTAATGCATATTGCTGCACAGTGTCTCAGAGGCAAGAGTGCTGGCTCCCAAGACACTTTCCTTCCATGCAGTCTCCGGCAGAAATCTCCAGGAAGAGGTATTTCTGTAGCAGTGCAGCAGTAGAGCATATGAAAGAAGTGTGGAGCAAGGGGGAGGGGGGAGAGTGAGTGTGTTAGAAGAAGGAAATGAATGAGGGACATGGGGGGAAGTAGTCAAGGGGAAAAAGCATCATAGCAAACTGGTTGGAAAATGAGGCAGGTAGATATGCAGTGATAATGTAATCATAGCTCTGAGGTGATCAGCAGAGAAAGAATAGGACCTTTTAAACCAGACAAGGAATTTTTACTGTTTGTGCCTCAGTTTCTTCACTCGTACAATGGATATGATGATGTCTGCTCAACGTTAATTGATCGTTAGAGAGTCACTACATTCCCACAGAGAGCAGAGCTTTCAAGAAGGCTGGGGTGTTGTCTCAGTTGAAACACAGGGGAGTCCTCTGAATTCCTGCTATTTTTCAAGGGTCATGTTTTTTCTGGAGGTCTTCTTGGAACCTGCAATGAGTGGTTTCACTTCATGAAAGTCAGATAAGACCCAGCAAGTCCCACTGTGGCATGTAAGAGGAGGAAGGCTTGTGGTTTGGTTGAGAAGGTGAGTACTGCAGTGGTGAGATGATTAGTGAGTCTGACACCTCAAAGTATCATGTGTCTGAGTGCAAATATAGCAGGTTTTCAGTTTTGTTTTGCAAATGTCACATATTTAATTTGCCTCATGAGTTTTGTATCTGCAGTTCTGATAATTTCACAGTTGCATGTTGTTTTTCCATAGCCAAGAGGGCTGAGCAAAAAGTTTTGTAGTGCTAGTGGAGATTCTCATGTAGTGCCTCAGTAGCTGAAATGCTAAGAAAAGCACCAAATACTGTGAGAGTTATGATACGAGAAAAATGAAAAGTCCTTCCCCTTATAAACATGAATAATACATACATAGACTATACATATGTAGTTGATACTTCAGTGAATTCTGGGGTCCTGTGGCTAGTGGTAGGGGAAAGAGATGCACAACAAATGAGGAGAAAGCATGAAACAGAGAAGAAAAAGTTCAGCAGCCTCTTCTTGTCAGGCTTGGCACCAAAAGAGCTATCTTTTAGCTCCCTTCAGTTGGCCTTTTCCCTGGCCCACCTTCAGGTGACTGTCAGTTACCTGCAGAGGGCTGGAGGTGCTGGTGGGACACCGAGGCATGCTGACTCTCACTTGACTGCAGAATTTCCAAACCCACACCTGAGAAAACCACAAAGTCAGCAAGTAGTTCCAGAGGGGCAGCTGGCAACATCAGCAGACTGCACAGGGAGTGTGTCTCCAACTTTGTCTTACTTGACTAAACCTTAGGGGAACAGGTTTAGTCAGAAACTGCATTTATCTTTTTCCTGCATGACAGAGAATAACTGGAAAAATTAGTAGCTAGCCTAACTGCCTGCTTCTGTCTGTCTTTCCTTTTAGTGGAGAGATGTGAAAATGGGTGACTATGAAATGGGAATTAAGAAAGCAGAGTTAAGGGCTTAATACTCTGGTCCTTTTCCTTTGCTTCGAGTGTGGACTTACCATGCCCAAGACATGGGTGTGATTATCATGTTTCCCTGAGGTTGGGATTTGCAAACTCCATAAAGAGTAGGCACGGCTATGTTTCTGTGCACTGTCTGGGACAGAATTAGTATTCACTGCAGAAGAAATTACTTGCCTGTAGGGTGGAACCAAGAGGGGAAATGGCTAATGCTCTATGAAAGTAAGGAAAAATAAGAATATATGGGAATAATTCCTTACTTGGGTGGAGGGTAATTCCACAGTCTGGTGGACAAACAGGCAGGGCTTGTTGCATTGGACAGACTATAAATCATTTTTTTCTTCTTCTGATCAAGCTGTAAATCACAGCTGTGCTCTATGACTGTAGTTTTTTCTTTCTTGATGTATATGATGTGGGATGCAGAATTCTTGTACTGGTGACCAAAAAGACTAGCAACATGATCATCGGATGACTGAAGCATCATTTCATGTAAACAGATGTATAGCTGTCATTCAACATCATGGTTTTTCCTGGTCAGATAATATAGTGGTGACCCCTCTTCATAAGCACTATCTCCAACACTCGGACTACCTCAGCATGCTTTCTAAAAATAAGTTCCTTGAAGCACGAAGGATGACTCTTCATAGCTGTCTTCTGTTGTCTATATTTACATAGTAGCCAATGAGAGTTATTTGATTCCATTGGTTCAGTAGATGGACTTTGTGGTTTTGCAGCAACCACTTCTAACTCCGGTGGCCCGAGTCTTGGGGTACCATCAGGTTTTTGCCTTTGGTCATTTCATATGCTACAGAAGTAAGATTTGATATATGATACAGATGGACAGAACTATTCCACTGGTAGGGATTTCCTAATACCTAGTTACCAGAATGAGTTACAGTAACTCACTTCTGTCTAAATTAAGAGCAAGTTCCACATTTAAAAAATGAGGATATCGGCCTCAAAGGCTTAGGGAAGATGATGGATGAAAAGATTTTGGGGTGATTATTTAGATTGCCTTTGTTCTGCAAATTCTAGGAATAAGAGCAGCCTCTTGCATTTCGCATGGCAAACAGCCTCCAGTCTTTTATCTGATACTGAAACACAGATAATATCAGAGACGAGGATACCAGCAATGAAGATTTTCTTTTATTGCTGTCCACACGGTTGATACTCTCAGGGTAAACTTCACTGTGTAATTTAGGGCTTCTGTTTGACATTTGGTTTCTGCATGTGACCCTCTCCATTGAAGATTGTGGATTATTTACCTGTGAGGTGTTGCAGCAAGCAGCTTCTCAGATTTTGTGCTGGGAATTCTTTTATTAGCCCTTAAGTCTGTGAACAACGTGATGATCCAAGCATTAATACAAATGTGATTAACTGTCTCTTCTCAGCTTTGTTTGCTTTGTTCTACTGATGCCTACAAGTTACATAATGAGTAGCATGTACAGGGTATGCATTAAAGGCAGTTCCCCATTGTAGCAGGCTTCATGGCAAATTTATTTTCCTTTTAGCAAAACTTCAGTGGGGAAAAAAATTGCACTGTTGATTTATTTTGAATGAACTCCTGGAAGGCGTACTAAGTATGCCATGTGGAAAGCTCCTTGAAGTGCTGAGGGTTAATACTCTCTGCTCTTAATTTCAAATTCCAGATAAATATGGTTTCAGCTTTGATCCTATCTGGACTAATTCTTTGTCACTGTACTAATTAATTCAGCATGCTGCAGAAAAGATGCTAATTTGGGCATCAAAGATGTAAACGGGTGGGGGGAGGTTGTGTTTAATCAGAGTTGTTAAAAAAGATAAGTTTTGCTCCCATTAGACTGGATCTGGAAGCTCAGTCATTGTAGTCTAGCTCCAGCATCCTGACACAGTAAATTAAAAAAAAAAAAA
>VZTL01016803.1:23438-37608 GCA_013400535.1 Scopus umbretta
AAAAAAAAAAAACCAACAAAAACAAACCTACAAAAAGGCACTTGTTCACTTACTGTTGACATAACAGGAGCACCATACATTGGTGTTAATAGCGTGGATTTTTTATAGTTGTATTTTCTGCATAAGCTTCTCTTTTCCTGCTGACCATAACCAGTTTAACGTTGATTGCAGCATTTGAATATTGTGGATTATCTCCCAAAATAATTTGAAGATGGCTAAATATGAGGATACTCACAGTCATGAAGTTTAGCTACATTTGTGAAATACAAATAACAATTGTAGCACAGGACAGTTTAACAAACTGTTGTGTGCCTCCATTGATATAATAAAGCAGAGGTTAGGTCCTTTTTCCCTTTTCATGGGAGCTATTTTTGATTGCCTAAGCTGCCCTGTTGTTCACTACGGAAAGCTGCTGCTTTTGCCACCTGCCTCCCGCTT
The DNA here is from genome assembly GCA_013400535.1 of Scopus umbretta. Classification (NCBI taxonomy): domain Eukaryota; kingdom Metazoa; phylum Chordata; class Aves; order Pelecaniformes; family Scopidae; genus Scopus; species Scopus umbretta. The sequence goes on from VZTL01016803.1 coordinate 23,877, forward strand.
GGTGCTGCCCTGGGAGTGAGCCCCAGCAGGTGGGAGAGCCGGGAGGCACCAGGCTAGCCAGGTAACTCCTTCCTGCAAGCAAACCTCACCAAACTTGTTAAAAGTGGATTTTTTTTTATCTTTACTTTTCCAAATCTCTTTCCAGCTTACCAGACAGTATTGGTGGTGTACGTGGCGTTGCCCAGCCAAGCGGTGGTGTTCCTGTTTTACCCCTTCCTCTCCCTTTCCCCAGAGCTGGAGGCACTACCCAGCCAGGAGCAGGGAGCAGAAGGGGCTGAAATGGCCCTCTCCTGTGTTGATCGTCTTATCAGGGCTTTACTTTCACTCTGCCAAAGTGGGGAGGCTGGCTCAAAGCCTGTTCCTGGGCAAGGCTTTGTCATGAGGAGGTCTTGCTGCGATAGGTCTCATGCACTGGGGCATCTCAATGTCGCTGGGGCTAAATCCTCCACAGAAGGAATGGGATCCACTCACTGGGAGCAGGGGGCTGGCAGTGCCGCAACAGAAAGAGATGCTCACCCCTCACGGTTTGTGCGCCCCTGCACGGAGCTGCCCTTTTACCAGAAGTTTAACTTGTGTCATGGAGGTACTTTCATCTTCTTGGATATTGGGGAAGATTTGAACAGTGTTGCCCAGCCCTTGTTGGGTGTGCTCTGTTCTCAAAATGTTGAAACATGTTTTACCAAAACCTGTTGTCGTCTTTCTGCAGTTTTTTCAGCTGTAGTAGAGCTCTTTGTCCCACTGGTGTAATACTGAATGGCATACTTCTGCCCAATAAGTAAACATTTAATAACAAACCTTTTAGGTATTTAGAGAGCCACTAAAAATGTAAAAGATGTATTTCATTAATGCTGCTATTAACATAAATGTAAAATGAGCCTGGCCTGTAATCACCAGCAAGTCTGACTCACTAAGGATCTTTACGGCAATGTTTAATACTTTGTAAAAGTGTATGTATGAAAGTGATTAATCAAAGCACAGCACTGCTTCTAGAGTATTTCTTCTGCTGTAAAGTTGAGTGATAAAATAACTTAAAACACACGGCAGTAGTGGCAGTTAATAAGCCTTTTATAGTCCCTGTGTGGACCTGAAAATCATACCTTATTAGTATCTTTATCTTTCTTGCTCACTCATTCATTCTTACTCACATTTAAATTTAATTTTAAGGGTTATTTCTAGTCTTTCATAAGGGAGCTGCTTTAATAATCTTGGCATTTTTCCCCATTTGCTGTGAAATGACTAGGAGACAGAGCTTTTGTTATATGTACTTTACAAATCATTCTGTGTTTTTTACAGATCAGTTCTGGAGATGTCAAGGTTTTATGACATTGTTAGACTTTGTATCTTGCCTGACAGTGTCACAGGCCTTCTTGAATTATTTCCCCGCAGATGTTTGCAATTCCATTATGTACCCTGTTAGCTGCAGTGACACCTACCGATCTAGGGCAACTGAATTAACTAAGAAATCCAAACTGCTGAATTCAGTCAGTGAGCTGCTTAGGGTTCCACCCACCAGATGTTTCTCCTGCTTAGAAGCCTGGGACTTTATAGACCTGCCTGCTTTTTAATCCTTGAAGCAAATATCAACACATTTGAGATCTGGAAGCTCACAGCTCCACACGGAAAACAAAGTGTTGCCATGACCACAGCTTTAGGTCTTGCATATAAGATGTTTATCCCAAGTATAACAGAGTGGGCCTATAGAAGGGTTGTTTTAATTTTTATCCCGTGGAAGCCTTGAAAAGAAGCATAGAATATGCTTTAATGTTATAGCCAATAGAACGGTAATAAGTACTGCAAGAAGACAACATACATTTTGTATTCAGAGACTTAATTTATTCAGTGCTTCTAAGGGGAAAAATTTTAGGTATTTGCAGGGCACCCTTGGAAATTAATAGAAATAAGGTAGTTCCTCGCTCTTGCACAGCATGTTTTCAACTGTTGCATATGAGCTTTTCCCATAAGGATGAAGCACTCGGAGGTCTGATCACATAAAGAAAATCCCTTTATGCTTTTGTTTACAGGGGGACTATGCTCTGAGTAGTTGGAATATTAATTTTCCCAGATGAAAATTATTCTAAGGTTATTAGGGCTTTAACTTCTTTAACAGTACTTCCCAGGCATTTACAGGGAATAATCAGAGAACTGGGGTAGTCACTCAGCCTAGGAAGATATGGTTTTATTATTGATTTATTACGATTACAAGTGGCTTCATTTGAGATAAATTGATTATAGATGGATATAGAATGAGAGGATACAGCTGATCCATTTGTTTTCAGGTCTTCTAGTTACATTTCTCCATTTGCTACGTAAGGTTATCAGAATAACAATTCCATCAGATACTAAGTTGAAGAGAATTTTGCTGAGCACAGTATAGCAAAACAGACCCTTTAAAAATTTGTGCACCATACATTTTTGCATTAATGTTTTTATTCTTCTGACAACAGTATTAATGTGAAAGGCACATTTTACCACAATCCAATTATTTGTTGCCTGGAGAATTGGAAACTGCAAATCCTAAAGGCATTCGGTTTTCATAGAATTTTAATATGGATTTGATTAATTCCATAGTATAATTTTGACAGTGGATTTTATCCTGTGTTGAAATCAGTGGGGGCCTCACGCTGATATCAATGAGAACATGATCAAACCCAGTTGGGCAGCAAGTAGTCTCTTTTTTTTTTTTTTTTTTTTTTTTTTTTTTTTTTTTTTTTAAAAATCCCCCTGTACNTCCTATAAGCAGTAGAGAACCATTAAGCTTGCAGTGCACAAACCCATGCAAAATTACAAGGGGTGCAAGTTAATTTTATCATCAGAAGCCCGTGGCAATTAGAACGCATCAGTGAGCAGACCATAAATTTTAGGACAGGGTGTATAAATTCAGGCAGAGATGGTACTGGGGTTTTTGTGGTTTAATGCTGTCTGTTCTATATTGCTTTTGTTAACAGTGTTAAATTTTTGCTGCTTTTATTTTTCAATGTTTGTGCAAGATTTTTGTTGAGCTGGAAAACATATTACAATAATAATAAAAGAGAATGGATTTTTATGGTATAGCAATGTGCAAGAGAGGCCCAAAATCTGAACATTTCCCTAGCCTTGAGCTATATGCTGTATACTTAGTGTAACAGGTAAAAATTGTAAGCCTGCACAAATCCCATCTGAAGCCAAAAATAGCAAAAAACCAAAAGTTGTTTACATCAAGACCAATTCACTATTCCCAATTTATAATTACACTGGAACTTGCCAGTTTTATGGCAAGAGCAGCTCTACCAGCAAACAGCATTATTTTTGCTGAGAGTTGTCATGTTGGCACTTATTACAATCAAAATAGACATTTTATTTTATTTAAAATGTATTTCCACAGTAAGCAAGAAATAATACCTAGACTTGAAAGGGACGTATGTTAAAGATTTTTTTTTTTTTTAACATTTCTCTCGAGTATGCAACATATCCAACTTCAACTCCCTGCAGCAATACAAAATGCCCAAGAATAATGTTTTCAAAATCAATACAGACTACAGTCGAATACGAGACTCCACAAACCCATAATTGAAACTGTGGGAGAAAAGCAGGCAGCCTGAATATAAACAAAGTACCAGAGTTGGATTATGACCAAGATGCAAGTGCTAATACAACCTCTCTCTTGGGAAAACCGCCATGAGACCTTCCCAGCATGTGCAAGGGTTAGAAAGCAGGGGTGTTTCAGGTGCAGCCTGCTGGTGCTCATCCCCAGGCGATTTATTGTTTGGCTGCCTGACATCTCTGTAGAGAGCAATATATGCAGAGTTTTATCTAGCTTTTCTTTTTCATCTGAGTCATCTTGTGTCTGTAAGCCCTTCTCACTTTGTATCTTCTCACTCTGTATGCACAACCTCTGTCTCTCTCTTGTGTTTCCCGTCTGCTGCCTTCACTGCCACCACCACCCTCTGACGGGATTTGTGGCTCCACAGTCTCTTGAAACGCTAGAACTCAGAAGGCAGCGGTGGAATCAGTGTGCTACTCTATATTCAGGAAAAGCAAATGTGTGGAAACTATCTGCTGTCTTTCTGGAAGCCCTGAAATGAGTAGGCACCATAAAAACACCATAAAAAAAGAACTGAAGATTGTTGGTAGATGAGGGGTGTGTGTATTTTGATCAAAGGATCCCTCAAAGAACATAAGATACCATCTATCTCTATTGCCACACATAAGAAAAAGGAAAAGAATATGAAAAGATATGACTCTTCCTACTCCCCATTACAGTCCATGGCAGAGCCACGATAAAGCATCTCATGTTATGACCTGTAGTATTTGCCCTTCTTCTCATTAGCACCACATGCTATGTGCCTGTCTCTTACACCCATCATTCCCTTTCTAACCAAGTTCTTACTGTCTGGAAGACTTGCTGCAGAGTCCCTAAGAACTTCATTTGACCACAAGCTCAGAATTATTGATTAAATTCACAAAAAATTTGGATCATTAACTTACGAGCCTGACAAAATATTTGCAAGATTTCTGCTTTGGTCAGAGGAGAAACCTAAAGTCAATGATTTACAGCTTAAATATATGCACAGTAGTTCAGCTATTCCACTTGAGGCAGTTTGGGCTGACAAGAAAAATAAAAAGGGTAAAAGAAAGATCACTGAAGCAATGCTACAGACTTTCACAGAAGAGCTTGCAGTTTAGAGTCAGAGTAATTTGCAATATGGTATATTTAATGAAGACATTGTTACTTTTCTTTACATTGTTGTCATGCTGCAAGCACACGTTAATTTGCATGGGAAGACACAGATCGATCATTTACGTACTTGTGGAATTGAGAATTTTGAATTGGGAAAGAGGAAGGCAGTTTTTTGTACTTTTTGGCCCATAATTCATGAGCATATTTGACATACTTGACCCCAGTATTCTGTCTAGCTCCATCAGAAATGAAATGTAGCTCCCCAGTTCAGTCACCTTTTATGGGCTGCGTAAAGCAGACTTATGTTATGCATATTTGTACAGTGTATAGAACAGTGGGACCCCTGAACTGATTGGGGTCTCCGGAGGACTTTCACAGCATCAATATTACATGATAGTATATTGCTAGGCAGAAAGAAAAACCCAGAAGTACTTTAAAAAAGAGCTCTTATGAACTGACTAGTTTTGTACTCTCAGAATATAGCAAGATTTTATTCTTTCCGATTGCATCCTCATTTAGACAAAGAACAAATCCTTAAATTAAGGCCAGATATAAATGAGAGACAATAGTTACTGATAAGAGCAGAACACGTGGTCCAGTCTGAGTGCTGACACCACAGCCACTGCAGATTACTCTGAGAGCTATCCTGTGGTAAGAAGAACCTTCATCCGCTTTAAAATGTGCCATATTAATAGTCCAGCTCTGCAGTGCCTTGCATTTGAGGTTTGGTGAGGCTTTTCAGCTTTGTTTCAAGCAATAGCATTCAAAAGTACAGGGTCTAAATCAGTGTGTAAGCAGTCCTTGCTATTGCATGCGGCCCACCTAATACTGGTGAATTATTTTGCAACGTGGGAAATTTGAGTGACTAAGATAAAAACTCACGGTGTTTTGATTGCCTAAAATTTCTGTGGTTTATGATAGATAACTACTGTTTTTTCTTCTAGTAATTATTTCCTCCTGACTCCTTCCTTGATATCTTAAACAGATTTGGAAAGAAAAAAGAAGATAAAAGTGGGAAAACAGATCAGAAGGGGAATCCAAAGCAAGGCATGCTTAAAGAAGAGGAGCTGGAGAAAATGAAAGATGAACGTGAAAGGTGAGTAAATGGTGCAGCATCTTTGTTCATCAGATGAAAAACTTCAAAGCAAGGGATTGCTTGAAGTGCGGATAGACAGCCAGCCTGGCTGGAGATGTCCCAGACCATGCCTGCTGGCAGTCAGGTTCAGGCAATGCAGAGCTTTAGGCCAGTCTCCTGGCCAAGTCAGGGCTGCTATATGAAAGGAGCTTGTCTGCCTCCTGCAGTTTCTGTGCACTTCACTGTGGTAGCTGCTACTCAGATCCCAACCTCTGCTAAGCTGGCAAAGATCAGTTCCTCCAAAACTTGTTTCACCTCTGCCCATTCCCAAGACCAGCTGACTTAGTAATTTTTTTTCCTCTATTTCTCTAAAGCAAGAACCTCCTCCCTTCTCTCCTGACAGTCTCTGCTGTGTTTTCCAGCACTTCAGACCTCTTTGGCTTCAGCTGGCTGTGCCATCAAATGGTAGTTTTTGTACTTAGGTATGTTCTTTTCTGCACAGCGTTTGCTGGTTAGTCACATGTTGCAGAAATATCTACTAAACAAATGCTGAGTATGCCAAAAGACACCAGCAAGAAAGCAGGTTCAAATGGTTAAAATCAGTCTGAAGAGGCAGGGGTCTGCAAGCAGTGGGGCGAGTGAGGTGGGCAAGGCAAGAAGCTGAGTGTGTGCCAGCTGTGAGTTGCCGTATTTCTGAAGTAAGGCTCTGAGACTAAAATGAAAGGAACCACTGATGTAAATAAGCCCAATTCTCCATCTTGTTCATAAAATACTTTTTCATGTCTAATCTCAGCAACTTTTTTACCTTTCCAGACAAAGAGAATGTATAGTTTTCTGCTTTTCCCCCATGTCTGCCCTTCAGGAACAGGGGACAGTTTGTAAGTGCTGACAGGGCTCCGTGAACACCTCTCTCCCTTTCCCCAACTCATCCAGATGTACTTCATGATATGCTGAAGAAGGTCTTTGTTTCTCTCTGATGGCTGCTGTCAGAAAAGTTAAAGAGCCCATACTTGCTGGCTCTCAAGAGGTTCCTGCAGTTGCTGTAAAACTTTCCAAGTTGTAGTAATATGGGCTGTCAGGGCATAGGGAAATCTTACAGAGGTCTCTTTCCTTCACTGAAGCATCCTGATCCTGGGAGATGGAATGGAAGCAGATATGGTTCTTTTTGGGTAGGCAGGGTTTTTCCACACGGGCCAACCTTTGTGGTGCTGCTCAGTGCCCCGGGAAAAGAAACCCTGCTTTCGTTCGAGTCATGCAGTGCATGGTCAGCTGTATAAGTGGTAGCTAATGGATTTGATGGAGAAAAGAAATAAATCCAAACCTTAACCCTTGAAGTCTGCTGCTAATATTTACCATTTTAAAAGCTAGTAAGGTATCCAGTTGCTACAATGCTGCTACTGGATATGCTTAGCCAGTGTTTAAGTATTTAGTTAATCTAAGTTAAGTAATGTCAGGAGAAACTTTGTACCATTTGTTTTAAAATTTCTGTGCCGTGTCCTTGATTTTGCCAGATTGATGAGTGCCTTTATTTTAAACTGCTGACTCCCAATTTGGATACTGGCAATTTGAGAGGTATGTGTCCTTCATTTTAAAGAAGCCAGTGTCTTTTATTAGGATCCTGGCAAGCTAAGAAGCATGTATCCCATCTGTTAAAGGGCCAGTGTCATTTACTAAAATGTTGGCAGGCTGCAAGGAATGAACCCTTCTGTCTAGAGGTCTAACGTTCTAATTGGACATGAGATAATTGTTCTTAATATTTCTTTAGCATTGTATGCTTTTTTTTTTAATTATATTCACTGATTGACAGTAACTTGGTACGGCTGCATTAGAAACTAGGAGCTCAATGTCTTCATCATTCTGGTTTTTCTAGTAATGATTTCAGTTTTGACCTGGAAGAGTTTACTACTGAAATGGAGAACAGCAGGTGTGTTGAGAAGTGGATGAACCAAGATGATATTTTTAACTCACTTATTTGATGATTCTTCTATAATGCACAAGAATAGAAATACCATCCTATTTTTTTAATCAGGTAATACAGTCTATATGTAAGGGGGATTGAAATTAAAAAATAAAAATAAACAAACAGAGGAAGATCAAAGAAATTTTCCCTACATTATCCCCAAAGCAATGCAACATGTGCTTTAAACACAAGCAATTCACTTCAGCTTTCTAAGTGAAGAAAGAGCGTGGCTGTATATGTTTGCCCACATAAGATTATTTACAGGCTGACTCTTGAACCTTTCTTGAGTCGATCATAAAACAGAAGAGAGTTCATCTTTCCTAGAGGAAAATTATATAAGGAAGTTAGTTCTCCTATACGGGTAAGAACTGTTTGGGAAATTGGTTAAAATCAGTGGAAGGAAGTATTACCTGTCTTGAAGGTAATTCAGTCCTTTTGCTTAGTTGTTGACTGTTCACCTAGTGATGATGCTCAGTAAGACAGTAAAGACACGTTTTACAGCTCTGTCCCAAGATTTAGTAATTCTATAATGTAATTCAAGTCCAAGACTTTAATGCACATACTGGCAAAGAAAACCTTGTGCCACATCCACACTATAGATTTCTGCTTCTATGACTTCACTAGCTGCATTTCTGCATACTCGGTCTCATATTTATAAAACCAAACTTCACTGAAGCTTACTAAAACGTAGGCAAATTTTCAGATCTGTTCTTGTTGAGTGTGAAATAGGTATACGTTAAAAGTACTAGGGATGTAATAGTAGAACAAACTACAGAAGTGTTGATAGAAATGTAGCATGTTTTGTCCCAATACCTGTGAATAAATCCTGTATTTAACAGCTTGAACAAAATATAAATTGCTTTTCTAACATTTAACCTTTTTAGAATTAACTTAAAAATGCACCTAATTTTACCTTTCCAAGATTAGCTGTATAAGTAATTCTTGTTCAGATGCTCAATCCAATAATTACAATATTACAGTCGTTTTTTTTGCTTAAACTTCAGTTTTCTTAAATGCTGACTGCCTAAATATTTCAGGATCTGTCATACTAACTGATACTATGATTTTTCATCTGACAGGTTTTTTTCAGAGGCCAAGCTGTCCATTTTGGACGCTAGTGGAAGAGGTCAGAGTAGTTGATTCTTTGGGCTGGGTGTGACAGGATTAATGATCAAGTGCATTTCAGCATCTTAGCAGCTGTGGACCTCACATGGTTTTGGATGTTGGTTTTGCATGCAATATATGCTTGGCAGGTCTCCAAAAAACAGTATACTGTTCCAAGATCTCAGCTGAGAAATATTTTTCAGTAGGAAGTACATTTCCAGTTTACAGGAGTAGGCCATCTCTCAGAGTTTTGCAAAGAGTTTTTTGATTGGCATCAGCTAGGTACAATAATATCTCACAAAGTTCCAGGGATAGGCCTGCTGTAAAGGACACAGCCTTCTTCCAGAAATTTTGACAAGATTTACAGGCGTGCAGAAATGTCACATGTGTTCACTGCACAATTATGGGTTGGCTGTGCAGTACAAACTCAGTGACTCTGGCTCTGACAGAAAACATCAGATCTTACGTAGGTGTGCTGCATGAGCGTTAAGCCCATCATGCTCAGAATAGGTTGGATTTCCTGCTTGCACACAGAAGGAATTGTACAGTGCATGTGCAACAAGTCTGGCACATCCAGAATGTGTTAGAGCTAGTAGGCGTATGCAGACAGAGTATACAGCACTCACTCTGTAGTGCAGATGCTTCCAAAAAGATTGGACTTGCTTGCACATTGGTCCTCAGCATAGATTTGCCTGGCAACCCCTTGTATGGGCCACCAAGTTTCAGATTTGAACCTTAAAAAATGAAAATAAATGTAGTATTTCTCTAGCCTAGTAATTTCCACTTCCATTCCACATTGTCCTATGTTCAGTTTTCAGTACAGCTCTCTGTGCTGCCTTGTAGAGGCAGTTCTCTGAAGCAGCTCCACATCCTGCGCTGAACTGCTGACATCGTTATTTTTTTACTTCTTGTATTCCTCACCAAGATCAACGTCTTATTGTGCTCGTAGCTGTTACGGAAGCTTGGTCCTGACCCTAAGCACAACAGTTGAGGTAGAAGAGAGAAAAATCTAGCAGGGGAAAAAAAGTGTCCTGTGGGTGGGAATTTGACATGCAGGCAGTGCAGCTGCTTGTCCAGGTTCCTAAAAAGTCCCTGTCAGGCTAGGAATTTGTTCCAGACCTCAGCCCCAGGCCTCCTTTCTTTTCAAAGCCAGTACTTTATTATATGACTGTTACGTACGCAAGCTTCAACTGGTTAACGGGAACTTAGGATGTTAGGCATTCCTCGTTTAGTAATAGCCCTATCTGTGTGCAATCGCATATGAAGTCAGCACCTCCTCTGAATTTCACTATTTTCTTCTTCTCCCCCTACCTCCCGTAGCTTTCCGTGTGCCACAGCAATGGTATGTGGCTGAAACTTGACTGGAGAAAGTCAGAAGTTCATGACACAGATAGTTTCGGAGGACAAACTTAACTGGTGATATAGTTCTCTGAGGTGGTGGTTTGTCCTTCCTGACACAAGTCAAGTGGTTCGTTGGACTGAGGCCCTCTTTTAAATAAACTCATCATTTTGTTCATGCTTCAAAGAGTTTGGCTGTAATAAAGCATGTGCTCCAAAGGTCTAGAATCTGCCCATAAAAGGAAAAAGCAAATGCTATGTCTGAGGTTTATTTTGATCAAGCTGACTCAAATCTGTATTTTTAGTGTGTTCTGGGTAAATTACTCAGAATTTATCATTTTAACAACAAGATGTTCACTACATTATTAAATACTGGAAGAGATCCTCTCTTTTCTTTCCCTCAAAACAAGATTTCTCTTCCTCCCTTCCTTCATCTTTTCCCCACTCATTTGGGCATGCTTTTTAATTTCCTAACATTTGAAAATCATTGTAAAACAAACTAGATAAATATATCAGGCACTTGAGTTTTACACATAATAATTTGTTTGCCTTTCAAATGCAAATAAAGTAGCTATCAATTGAAAGAAAACTGTTTTTTCCTGTTTGTTTAGGATTATTTTATTGGAATATTCCTGCTGAGACCAAAGTCTCTCTTCCAGCAGGGTAGAACATTTCCTTGACATTAGAATAAAATTTCACAAAGTGAAGCACCTTGTTGAAAATGGGGTGATTTTAAAAAGTAGCTTATGAGTTGGTGAATAAGGAGACACTCTATGTAAAAAATAATACTCTGCACTTTTTCATAGTAGTAGTAGTTTGTTGTTTTGTTAAAACAGTCTTTGTTTTGTAGTCCTCATTGGAATTAAGTGAGGAATTTTTTTAATTCGTATTATGTTTTTGAGTAGAGTGTTAGAGAAGCAGAAGGAACATCTGGCCCTTGGTATCTGAACTGAATGCTTAAGTTACAGTGAATCTCAAATTTGGGTAAAAATAAATGGTTTCAGTTTTTGTATTAAGGACTGAATTACCTTTACTTTTCTGAAGCCTTCCAGCAATTGAAAAGAGCTTCTCGCTTGTCTTATCAGCTCTGATGCTTGTTGCTTGTTCACATAGTTAAAAAATCAATACATATGTTTTTGATATTTGGCAAACAGAGGTTTAATTTTGCAGCTGCAAGATCCTTGTACGAAGGGAATGCATCTTACAGAAATAACATTTAGAGATCACTTATATATGAGAGAATACTTGTGTGTGAAACTCCATGCCATTTCTGTCAGCATTTGTTTCATTATATTTAATTACAGACAATTTGTATGTTACTGGAAATCAAAATGAAAACAAGAATAGCTGCATGCATGGCAGTATGGTAGAAAAGCCAAATTGTTTTGAATCAAAAGTTGAAACTTTGACTGTTAGAAAAATTAAAGTATGATTTTTGAATGTGTAGTAGTACATCATAGAGCGTGCTCACGCACGCGCACATTGTTACAGACCCCGTGTAGATTTTCTGCCTGTGCTATCCACTTGCCAAGTCTAAAAGTGTTCTTATGGCTGTTTATAGTTAATATTGATCTCTGATAAAATGTTGGTAATTGCTCTTTCTCACCATTAAGCTCTGTGCTAAATCACATGTTTTTGGGACTCTGAGCTTGTGCATCGTTATTTATTAAGGGTTAATCCAACATGGTATATGTGTTCATTGAGTATTCCTGACTTTGCAGCACAGCTAGGTCCTGTGGTTTAGACAAAATAAAGTGTTGGATGTGATCCCAGTTTTAATACTCTCAATTTATTATAACCATTGAACCCTGATCAGATCACGGATTGGATTGGATCCCAGTTTTTTAAATGTCCCAATTTATTGCTGGCTTGCAACCCTGATAAGAATACATATTTGATTAAGGCCTCAGTTTTCAAAAATTCCAGTTAATTACTTTTAGATTCTTATTAGATCATAGCCGTGTAGTATGGTATGTTGAAGTTATGAAAAAATTACTGGATGATGTTGCACAGGTCAAGGTCATAGTTTCATTTTGTGCTGACAGTATGAAGTTATCAGATTTCTGTTTATTACTGTGGCAGCACTTGCACTGGACAGGAGGACAGATTAATCCCCACCCATTGATTCTGAATGATTCTCATTTTAGATCTGCTGCTGCTCTGCATACCAGAACATGTAATAAAAGCCTACCATTGAACATTGAGAGATTGATGTTTGGTTATGAGTAGCTGAGGTAGATGGCTCTCACCTACCTTTCTCAGGTTGTGATGTGGCATTTAGAACCAATTAGCAGCTTTTGAGCTGCTTCATGTGGCTAATCCACTGCTGGAGGACATTTTTAAGGCAACGTTAGGCTGAGAACTGATCCCAGATTGTCCTAGCTCAAGAATATTAAGAATTGGATAAGAGATTGGCACATGGAATTGCCCTTTTTAACTATCACGGTACTATTCCAGGTATCAGAGACTGCTGGAAATAGCACTTTCCAGATGTCATAGCCATGCCCTCTAAATTTAAGCACCCAAATTCTCATCCAAGCCATTTAGCATCCTTGGTTTGCCCTTCATTGAAGCACTGGTTTCACTTTGCTCTGGAGACCAGTTTTCACAAGCTATGCCACCTGCCTGCCTGAAAGGTCAGAGCAGCTCAGGGGCAATGGCCTGGCTCCTTCTTGCATAAGTGGGCCAATGTGTGGTTCTCTTCTGTGGGAGTTTTATTACTTGATGTTTTTGAAAACAACACTATAAAACAGAAATACTGCTGTTAGAAACTTTTACAGGCCAAGCTAATACAGTGAAACTAGCCAGTGTAGTAGTCAACCTGGGTAATAGAGTGCTTTCTAGGATACAGACTAATCTGGCCTAGGGATTTCCTTGATGCAGTACTGAATGTAGGCCAGCTCTTGCCTACCCCAAAATCAATAAGGGCGTAAGAATGACTTGGAAGCTGCATTTCATTCCTTGCCCTTCCATATGTGATTTATGACAGTCTATCATAAATCTTTGGCATGCACTTTGATGTAGTGCCACAGCACAGAATTCCTGTTCTCACTCCCTTACCGACGGGGGAAAAAAATGAGAGGAGAACTCATGGGGATAGACAGTCAGGCAGGAAATCAGTTTGCATGTGTAAATTCTCCGTAGTGAGCTTAAACCAAAATAACCAAAAGTCTTAAAGCTTTGGCTGTTCAGTCAAAGCTGGGGTTTGCTTTCTAGTCCAGGACTGTTAATTAGAAACAACCTGTGAATCCCAGACTAACAGATGGAGACTGTTCCTGTTCTTGAACAGAGAGATTCTGTTCAATAGGTTCCATGTTCAATGTCATCTGTGTAGAATAAGAAACGTGCATGGAATATCATATCACATGGAGCTAGGCTTGCTCCTTCCACTACTAGGATTTCATTCAAATGAAGGCATAATGCTGTTGCAGAGATGGTTGTGTGAACTCAGGAGGTCTCCCTAGTTAAGTGGAGCTGCGAGTATCTATGCAGGAAGTGTTCCAAGAATACCCTCTTCTTCAAGGAGGAGGCCCTGGGGACTCAGTAGGTGTCAGTCTTCCTGAGTCTATTCTGAGCTATGTTCATAGAATCATAGAAT
>VZTL01016810.1:3144-15403 GCA_013400535.1 Scopus umbretta
GCGTGAGACCAGGCCCAGGTGCACTGGCCAGGTGAGGTTTTTTGTTTGATTAGTCTCGAGTTTCCTCTCCACAGCAGGACAAACTCCAGGAAGAGCAAGAGGCCTTTCTCCAAGCGAGACTGGTGTTGCTAGTGGCATAAACCAAAGGCAGCGTTCTCCTTCCACAAATATGGACAAGCAAATGGCAGGAGTGAAAGTGTTGGAGTAAGGAGGCAGGCAGGAACTAGGCTGGAGAAAGCATGGGGGCCGAGACAGTGAGTAGCTTTAAGAATAATGGTATTTTCTTTATAACTGCTCATTCTCTTTCTTCTTTTATATGAAAGAAGGTTCTTGTGGGTAATGTTATTATTTAAAGAGCTCAAACACTGGGCCTTTGTTATGTTAAACACTGTATGGACAGTTCAGTTAAGTTTAAATTGCAATTAAAACCATGACTGCCACATATGCATCTAATCCTGAGCCAACTTCAAACTGGGCAGCTTGAGCAGTCAGAGCAGTATGGATCTCCATGCTGGTCAGTCACAGGTGTCTGTATTCATGAAGTCCTGGAAGGATTTTGGAGCCTTCACAGAACTTCATGCTGTTTCATACAGAGAAATCAGTTTGTTTGCATTCTGCTTGTCACCATGTAGCAGCATTTGCTGTGGAGATGGTTAGTACCCCAGTCTCTTCCAGGTAAGTCATATCCTGATGCCTCCAATGCCTTTGTTAGGGATAATGAGGTTGTGCTATCTCATGTGCTATCTCAGATTCTGCGCTGCAGTAAAAAGTTGATGTTTGAATCTCATATTCTGCAATCTCTTGGGGTCTGTTTGACTGTATAACCTCAGTTATATTGTGTCTGAAGTTATTTTGTTTAGGGAAAATGAACCTCTGAGGAGCACAGTGCTCTGAGCAGCATAAAGATGTGCTGTTCTATGCACTTCTTGTGTACTAGCACCAGGAGATGAGCTCAGAGGATATAGGAATCTATCTGTTCTGCAGAAGAGGAAAATATGTAATTTAGGCAAGAATTAGGGAAAGGGAGCAAGGTAACATACAGTTAAGTTAGGACCCGAATGAAATTTGAATACAGATATGTCATTAAATTAATTTCCACCTTTCTGGGTGTTGCCTGTGCCTTTATTTCACACATCTGTATGAGGAGTAAAAGCAGGAGAGAACTAGTGTGACCAGCATGTAACAAGGAATAGGGTTTCTGCTAGAAATGCCTTTTGGGGTACTTGCATTGTAGATGCCATGTTCTGAAGACATCCCAGTTCACATTAAATTGAAGTCAGCACACTAAGTCAGGAGTTTGCTTCTAACCAAGCTCCTTTTTTTTGGCTCAGTACTGAGGAAAGGGGTGGGAGAAAGGTGGTGTGGCCCTTATAGTTGCATAGATTGATTTTTTTTTTTTTTAATATTTTTTCTCCCTATAAAGACACTGCTCACCTGCAATTGCATGGAAAAATGACTGGGTTTAGTCTGCTGATGACAGGCAGTTCTTATCCAGTGGAAAACTATACCTGCTGGCAGAGCTGGGTCTCGGGAAGTCCCTGTCAGCTGCATGTTGCAAATAAGCATTATGGATTTTAATAAGCAGTTCCATGCACATATAAATCAGATGTCTGGAAGTAACATTGCTGCTGTTCCTGCTGCACATCAGGTCAGAAGATAGTCATAGACAAAGCAGTGGGTTTCTTCTAATCTATAAACATACTTATCCCGCAAGGATCATGTCCCCCAGTACACACTTTGCCAACATCACTAATTGGTGATGTAAAAGGAAGTTCTTGTATGTTGGTGATAAATGAATAATCTGCCATATCAAGCAGTCTAGTTCAAACTCAGAACCTGCTTTAAAAAAAAAAAAATCAGACACTTTCCAATATCAGATTTTCTAATCTCTAAACCAGTCCTTGAACCTTTCCATCTATGCAACCAGGAGAATAATAAACGTAATTAAAGCCACCATCTTTCAGTGTTCCTTTCTGCATTTAAATCACTTCATTTTTACAAAATATCAGTTCCTTCCTCCTTCTCAAGAGGCTGACAACCAGAATATCACATTTTACTGTAGTCAGTTTTAAGAAGTACAAAATAAAGCATCTGTAAAAACAGTATTACTAAGTATGCAGCAGATCATGTTCATGCACAATAAAATAAAACCAGACCCTACATTGGTAATGTTGCTGTTACCAATGGCAGAGTAGCATGTTTTGTCATCCGTATGAGGTGAGTTGCAACCACTAGGTTGCAGAGAAGCAAGAAGGGGGCACGGTTTGCTGCCCCGAAAGGGTGTCTTTGCTGAAGAAAAAATGACCTTTGGATGTCCCTTTATTCCTTATTAAGAGGGAGGATATCATGAAAGGAAAGAGCAAATGCTTGTAACATAGGCCATAGCCTTACAGCAACCATTTTAAGATTTAAATATGCCAATGCTTTTTAAAGTTTAGTTAATTTCCAAGGCATAAAAGCTCAAGTCACTAATTATTTTCAGCATCCTTTTTCCAGTGAATTGTACTTGAGATGCTTTTAAAGTCAGGGGCTCTTTCATAGAAATGTTGACCACAGCTCCCTTGTAAGCAAGACCCAGTAAGGATGCCTCAGGCACTGCTGCCTGCACTGCCCAACACCGATAGTGTCTCAAAAATATAAACCTTATACTCTCTGAAAAATATGAAGTAATTTTACCCAAGCAGAGCCCAGACTGCATTCTTGCCTCTGACTGGCATATCTTACTGCTTCTATTTCCAACATGCTTGGAAAGTGAGCAGCGGCACACAGGGCCGTGTATAACCTGCACCCAAGAGAGGAGGAGGAGGTGGGTAGTGGCTGAGAGTTGCAGTTTCTGGGTTTTATTAGGGGTAAAATCTTTTGTATTTTTCTGCCTTTCCAAATAACTAGGATCATACAGTAAAGGAGAAGCACATGGAAGGGTTGTTTGCCTGGGAGCTGGAGGCATTGCCGGTTTCCTCTCAGTTTTGCAGGTCCCTTCAGGTTTGTTACCTATCTGCGCATCTCAAACAGCTGAGACCTTTATTCAGTTCATCCTTACAAAGGTTTTAGGATCCTCTGGATGAAAGGGAATGTGCCAAATAAGCAGTGCAATAATGAATCCAAAGGAATTTGTTGACTTTCTAGGCCACACATTTAAAGAGCACTCAGCTCAGCTTACAGTTTTGCAAAATGGAGATTACAGGTCTAAATACTGGCCTTCCCTATTCTCAGAGGAATTATGTGTACTTGGTAGGAAAAACATCAATAATTTCATACCTGCAAAACACAGGTCTGTTTTTAAAAAATGGCTCTTTAATCAGTGATGGAGACAGCTCTGTCTTTGCTCAGTGGGTTATTTTCACCATCTGTCTGTTTATAGCCCTGGGTGACTGCAGACAAATCCTTAACTTCAGACTGCATGATGACCACTGAATAGCAAATTCACCATTTTTTCCCATGAGTTTTATGGCGGGTGGTAGGTCAGCAGCCATGGAAAGTCCAGTAATAGCTGGAAGGTGGCTATGAGACTTGTTTCACTCAAGTCAGTTGTCTGGTAGAAGATCATCGCTTTGGAACTTCTTCCAGGGAGATGAACAGTAGAACAGAACTCTGGCTAATGACAGTGAAGGTTGTCCGATTTCCTCTTAAAGAATTTGGGTAAAATGAAATGCAGACACTAACTTTCAAAATGGCTAACTCAGCTCTGGCAGCTTCCCAGGTTTGGTAGTTGACACTGGTGAGTGCCACTAACTGTCCCAGTCAACATTTCCTACTCCTAGAGTAGGTTTGAGCTTTGCAGATGGCTGATGTTAATGTACAGTTATTAGAGCTTATAGAGTGTCTTCCTTTGTGTGTTAGCTCATACTTTAGTTCAAACCAGGCTTTCTGTGATCTACCATTGCATCTTCTTTTAATTGAAACATTCTTTAAGATTAAGAAGATAGGCCTAGTGCTGCCTTCTGAGCCGTGTCTGAAAGTTGTCTGTGTCAGGGGGTTAAATAAAAGTGATGGTTCTGTCCTTCAACTCAGTCATGTGAGGTTTCTGTCAGTTGTGAGTCCTCTAATTTCATTACTCAGCAAGCTGCTGAAATTGATTTTGGTTCTCCAGCTGTTAGCAAGAGTAAAATTACATTTTTACTAGATTTCTGGCTTTCAGCAAATTAACTTGAAGCAAATCAAGATTCTTCAGAGGAGAATAGGAAGTGGAACAATTACCAAGCCATAAAAATCTAACTTAAAGAAAAAAAGCTACCAAAATATGAGGCCAGTTCTCTCTTGAAAAGTTTTATACCAGTGTAGTTCCACTAATGTGAACTATTGGTGGAAATGAATACAGAAAAGGATTTTGCTCCCTTTCAGCAGCATGAATTTTAATATGTTTTCTCCGATTAATAGGAATATTTTGCTTTGAGTTCTTATTAGGTGCACATTGCTTTAACCACTCACAGAATCTCTTCCAGATGATGCCCATGGACTTTCATCGCTTCAGGGATGCCCCCCATGCTTAAGAACTAAAACCAATTTGGGACCTTCTTATGTAGAAACTGCAGACCTGTAACCCCAAATGGTACTGTGCCTTTTGTTGGATGGAGTTATTCACAGTCAGTCCCAGTTTAGCTTTTGGGGTTTGGGACACTTGTAACTGTGAACACTTCAGTAGTGCAGGAAAATGCCCCCTTTATGGGCATATCTCCTGTTTTCCACTCCTCAGTGGACAGTATGTGAAGGAAAGCATCTGCCTGTTTTTTCATCATCACCCTTTTTTTCTCTCTGTAGACTGTCCTGAGGTGACCTCTGCTTCCTCCGGTCTCTCTCTATTTTGGACCTGTGTCTGTGCTTTGGTTTCCCATGAGCTGTCCATCCCCACAAGCTCTGCTGCTGCCCTTCACCACCACTGCTGCCATTTCCTCACATTCCTTATCAGGAAGACAGAGGAATCATCCTGTCCTCTTCCTCTTTCTAAGTATATCTAGCCTCCAGATATAGGTCTCTCTCCCAGGTGGTAGATTCTTATCTCACTGAGATCCCAGTCTTAGCCTTTACTACTTTGGTCATTTCCCTGTCATGGAGGTACATCAAGTGCCACCTTATCTTTGTTCCCAATGACAAAGCATCAGAGGAGTTGCTAGCATATATTACATTGTCTGTTCTCACTCCTTCACCTGACCCCTCTGCTCAGCAGTATCCATCTCTCATTTTATCCCCGAAACTCTGTGTTCCCGCCCCACCTTTTTTTCTCTTTTCTGCTCCTTGTGGCACAGATGTGCCATTTAGTTTTGGGTTCTTCTTTGAAAACTTGTTTCTGCAAGTGTCCCCTTCTTCAGCTATACTCTAGAAAAGAAGAAATAAAAATTAATTTCCTCAGCATCCCTGATGTAACGTATACCCCTGAGGGAAAATGTGCTTACCCCCATTTAAACAAATGCAAAAAAATGTTTTATTGGGATGGCAGGAGGGAGTTAGGTAGCACAGGGCCCCATCTAGGCAAGGGGAGGCAACCTGCTCTTAAGTACCTGAGACTTGGGATTTCAAATTCCAAGAAAACAGGTTCCTTTTTTACCTGATGGCCAACTCCACCTAAAATCTGAGTGATAATTTCAGTCTTGCCAGAACACATTCAGCTAAGCCAGTCCAGAAATACTCAAAAGTGTTTTGCCTTCATTTCCAGACCTGTGCTGGGTTGCAGAGATGGCAAAAGCATCATATCACTTGATATGTGGTCAGGAGTCCTGGATGGAGAAATGTCCTTGGTAAGCCACTCGTCTCTAATAATGTTGTCACGTATAAGCAGTAACTTTTCTTAAAGCAGTAAGGTGTTTTCAGCTAAAATATTAACGGGCCAGTTTTTGGGTTTTATGCACCAGCAATGGCATCTAGTGGTTCCTAATGTTATTGCAGATGCCTGTCACACTTTCTGTATCTTCTGAAACAGTTAAGTCCTTACAGGGTTTTCTCAGTAATTCCCTATCAGTGATGGTAACCTGCCTGCCATTCACATGATTTTTTAGATTCGTGAGAGGAAGTAACAGAGAATATCATATTTATCCTAAGTCTGTGATTTTAAACCCTCAAAATATGTGTTTCGGTAATAGGGGGTTTTTGGAGGTTTTGGTGTTTGTTTTGGCTCTTTTTTGTTGATTCTTTTGTTTTGTTTGGGGTTTTTTTGTTCTTGCTTTTGTTGTGCACTTTCTGGGGTTTTTAACCTTTTTTGTGAGGGAAGTGAAGCAAAATAGCCCCCCAGGATGGGGTTGGAGCTGAAGGGCTGAAGAACCAGCACTGAAAAATGGTAGAAGGGTGTGAGGGGAGGGGAAAAGGGAGCCAGGCTTGGGCTGGGCCTGCAGTCCCACATGGGGGCAGGAGGAGGGCTGAGGAAGGGGTGAAGCAGATCCAGTGGGTGGGATGTGCCACGCGGGTTGGGAAGTTTGGTAACGTCCTCCAAATCCTTCCTGAAAGGCGTGCTGACCGTGGCCCTGTGGAAAGGGGCAGCTGGTGTGGAGTAGATGAGGCCTGGGCGCTCGGTGTGGGGTGGTGTGTTCCCCCTCAGTGTGGTATGGTGGGTCCCCTCCTCAGAGTGGGGTGAACCCCTCAGTGGAGGGTGGTGTGCTCCCCCCCCCAAGTGTGGGGCAGTGGGAACCCCTCAGTGGGGCATGTCCCCCTCAGTGTAGGACAGGCCTCCTCTGGGCTGTTCACCAGAGACTCCTGCCCAGCATGGGGCTGAGGTGGGGAGTACTAGACATGGCAGGGACTGGCACGGAGCTGTGGAGAGCAGCTGAGAGAAGCTGGGATGGGATGTGAGAGGCCTGTCTGAGAGCACATGAGGTAATGGCCACATGCTGGTAGGCTGAGAAGAGGAAATGGATGGGGCCAAGGCTGTATGATGGGAAGGCCAGGCTGGGGAGCGGGAGAGAGAGAGAGGGCCATGGGCAGCCAAGAGCTTAGAGAAAAGGTGCTATAGATTTATCTTCTGAATGGTTAAAAGAGATCCTGGGCTAACAGATTTGAGGGAAGGCATGCTGGCATGCACCATCCTGCCCTGACGGGAGTAGGCAAAGCCAGCCGGAGTCGTGCCACCAAGCACCTCAAAACCCCACCAGAAATGGTGGGATCCCTTCCCCTTGGCTTGTGCAACAGCATACTGACTTGGATTGAGGCATTTGGTATTTCTGGAGTGCTTTTCAACCTTAGCCATGCTTTTAATGTTATAGTGTTGGCTATAGATAGTATGAATTTATCATAAATGAGAAGGCCGTAGAAATGCTTGACTCGGAGGAATATGGCCACGCAGGTCAGAATTGGGCTGTAATCTGGTACTTACCGTGCTGTGAGGCTGCATGTATAATTGCTTCATCCTTTTCCTTGGGATAGGTATGTGCCAAGTACACTGCTGACCCTAGCACATAATTTTTTTCACTAACAAATTAAAATAGTGAGGGGAAAAAGAAGGTATTTCTAGAGGAAACTTTCAGTATAAACTTTAAAAATTAAATCCGCTGATTCAGGATAACTGATATGTCCTGCTTCCTTAAAACTGTCACCTTGTGTTACGCACAAGATGTGACCTCTGAGCACACATCACCAGAACAAGCCAGATTACATCTAGTCACGTCAGAGGTTTCTGAGGCAGGCAAACCCAGACATGCTGCACAGTCTCAGTGACATCCAGCCAGTTGCATGTACCCAATTCCTTCAGCATTTATGCAATCTTTACTTGCTCAGATTTATACCAAGTAAAAATTTGTTCAAAATTATACAAGTTCAAAGCTATTCCAGGTTTCAAATGCAGCGTGTCAGTTTCAGCAATAGCAACACAAATAGAAACTCATTGATACTGTTCAGTTCATTAATGTCTGCTATCTTTGTCTTCGAGTAGCATATTGACCTGGGAGAGGTAGGTGCTGGGCTGTCAGTGCCTGCCCTTCCCTCTTGGCGCTTATCTTACAAAATGGTATTGTTAAGCCTGGGTTGGAGCGGGTGAATGATGACAGCTCAAAGACTCTTCAGGCCTTTTTTCTCTGGATATTTGGGGGAAGCAGAACTGGACCTGCTCAAACCTTTTTATTCCCAGTATGCCTAACAGGGCAACAAATTCAGTTGCATGGGCCAAGATAAAGAACTACTTCCAGCATCCTGGAGTCCACCCAAAGAACACCCATTCCTTGCTTTTTTTATAATCAGAGGGTTCAGCAACTCTGGCAAGAAGCCATGAGGAGAAAAGCAGTAACTCAGGTGGGTCAGTCCCAGGCTGTTTCAGGTTGCACTAGCCAAAAGCAGTACCTTACAATGTAGGTGAAAAAACAGAGAAGTTCTGGCCCACCTGTTCCTAGCATTTTGCTCTTTCAGTCGCATTTTCTTGGTTTGTCAAAGTAGTATTGTCTTGTTGCCTTTTACCAGAAAGTTGCAGGACCTATTACATAAGGGAAATTATTATCTCTTATGGATAAATGCAAACTGAATACACAAGGAGCAATATTCTAGACAAATATGGAACCAAATATTTATTTGATATGTAGAAACCATAGATACCATATATAGATACTGTATCCTATGATATATAGTACCATAATTTAGTTTGTGGCTGCAGGAGAAAGGCAGATCTCAAAGGCTGGAAAACAAAGTTGAATGGAGCTTTAGAGCTGTGTATGAAAAAGGAAAGGTAGGAATGTACACTGGCAATGTTAATCTGGTTTTGTCATGTTTTCCAAGATGATGCTCCTTTGGAGAATTAAAACTACTTATTATGGGGGGGAAGCAACCTTCCCACCCTTCCCGCTGTGCTCTCATCCAGAAAAGTGCAGTCCTCAGAAGGACTTCAAGTAGTTTACAAAATTCAGCACACATTAAAAGTAGCAAAGAAAATTCAGCACACATTAAAAGTAGCAAAGAAAATTCAGCACACATTAAAAGTAGCAAAGAAAATTCTTCATACAGGTAAAAGATTCAGTATCCAAGAAGTAAAATGAAAACAGATTGTAAGAGTTTGGATTGCAAAGCTTTTGTACGCAGTTAAGAGATGAAAACAGAGTAGTTAATCATATAGTTTCGTATAATGACTTATAGTCATCCACAACAGCAGTGACAGTGAGGTTTGGGTGCCACTATGGCAGCATTAAAGTGCTTTAGAGTGTTTCAGTTAAATGACAATTTAGCCTCCTACCTACCTACACTGTGTACACAGCTGTGATAATTATGTACATGCTCCACATTCAGATCTTGTTAATGAGGAGTCATGAACTGTTGAAGGATGCTCCCAGGTAAGTGTAGTTGTGTTTAGAGCGGGTGGAGATATACATGCATACAACATCCAGCCAGTTATTCTGCTGACCTCACTCAGGCCAGCATCAGGCCAGTATTAATTTTTTGTTTGTATTTGAAGATGCTATTCAATGTCTAAAGACTCTCTTATCTTAATAACATTCTCAAAGCCACCATTCTGTGCAGCCATACTCTTATTTTAGGATCTCTGTTCATCAAGGAACCAAAATAACACTCTGACATTATCTTTAAAAGCAAATTCTCAGTACCTGTGTAAAAGTGGTTCATAGGAAACCCACCATCTTAAGCCACCTACTATTTATATGCCGTATGTTGGCTACATATAAGCATGGCTAATTTACACATAGATAATAAGTCCAAAGAATTTCTCTCATTCTGTTCAGACCTACTGATGAATGTGACCTCTGCTCATAATTCATTTTCCAGGAGGACTTGAAACTGCTATTTAACTTACCTAAGTAATTTCTCATTCTTCCCGAGGCACGTCATCAGAAGACTTCCTTCTTAATTATAAATATAGGAAAGGGCGTGAAAAGGACTTGGACATTGATATATATATATATGGGATTGTATGTTCCATTCAAGATCTTTATCTTTTGTATCATTAAAAATAAATCATAACTAGTTGTAAACAATTAATTCAATTTCCTTTATTACAGGGTAATTTAATTTCTCTTTGCCATGCATTTCCATAATATTATTGTTTTACTCTGTCTTTGTAATACATTGGTTTACCCCCTCCCCCCAAGATTCTCTTCTGTTTTCTTTCAGTGGAAATAATACACTGCATCCTTGTGTAAACAGTAGCACTGGTATCTGTTTATTGCCAAAGCCTGCTTTACAGATGGGGCTTGCCCGTTGTCACATTGTCCCCGGGTAAAAATGTTGTTTAATTCACTCTAGTCTGTGCTGGTTTTAATTTTGACTAATCTACTCTATCGTGAAGGCTTTCCATTCTACAGCTCACTCGGCATGTGAGATGTGTTTAACAGGAGCTGGTAGACAGTATCATCAAAGTAGCGAGCATTTATCCCCTTGCTGAGGCAGGTTCCAAGTTTGGGTCACTGGGAGAAACAGGAGTGCCAGCGGAAGGCAGGGGGTATTTGACTTCCCTGTCTACCTGTCTTGGGAAACCAGATCTGCTGGACTCTTGGAGACCTGCTGTGTTGTGAGAGCTCCCTTTCTTTGCCCAGGTCCCGGCCACCTCCCTTGGAAGCATGTTCGTTTGGCAGTGGAAGCTGCTGTCAAACACACCTGCTGTGAATTCTCCTCATCAGTTTTTCAGGGGCAACCTGATCTTCACGGGGGAAAGCTTGCAGTTAGAGAGCTGGCCAAGTGGCTCCATTTATGCTTTTCAGAATCTCTTTTAAAATTATTGTAAGAGTAGTCTTCATCCTTCCCTTTCTTGACCACAAACTTGGGCCCCGAGGAGTTTCCCAGATGTATCCATTGGACATAAGTCTGGACAGGAAGGCACACCCCACGTGTATTTATGAGAGAAATGCTGCAAATTATTTACCTATTAAAGCTATAGACTTTTCTGAGAAAAGTTAGTGTTCTGAGAAATTCTTCAGTTGCATTGAAAGGAGAGGAAAAAAATAAACCACTGGGTTCAGCTCCATCATGGGATGTAAATCTCTGCCAGTGAGGAAAGCATCTGGCTCTATGTTAGTCTAGGATAGCTTAATGTGAGACAAAGGAGTCCTTTTCCAGATGTTCATCTGTGCAGGTCCACCTGCAGCAGTTGCATCCAAAATCTTTCTTTAAGGTTCCCTATCTTGGTGACTCCTCTCAGGCAGTTATGGCTCAAGTTCTCCAGACTGGACATGCTTATTTGCTTAGGTTGTATCTTAATTGCAGGCAGATTTTGAGCTTTGGGCACTGCATATCTTGGCCCAGTTTGTCTCGCAAAGCCATTGTAGTCTTTCACCGTCCATGCTCTGAGACTTCCTGATGAGCATTCTTTATTACTTGGGTATCCTGAAAAGCCTACTGCATACAAGAGATGTAAACAGTTAGGAAGCAAATGAAAAATACCACTAGGAAACAATAGGGACCAAATGCTCCTGGGGAAGCTGGATATATTGTTACTGGGATGTTGCCCAAGCCTTTTACTTAACCCTGGGCCATTTTCGAGGCTCCAGAGACCTGCCTGGGAGCATGAATAACTGGTTCCCTAAGAGTGCTCTACTTTGTAGCATTAAATCTGATAGCAAAGATAGTAATCCCATGTGTCATAAGGTCCAGATTTCAGGAGAGATCACTTTTTCTCCTTTTTGCTAAGGACTAAGGTACACACTTCTTTTTGTTATTAAGAAAACATTCCCTTTGAACAGGACCAAGACTGCTGTGTGCTCCTGTGAATGGCTATTGCTGGCTGAAATAGCAGCAAACCAACTCTGTCAGCTGATTGCAAAAGGACAGGAAGGGAGTTTTCTTGCAGATGTGGGACTTTAATATAGCTTTGCAGAAGCAAGGCTAATTTTCTTTATTTTAGCAACAATTACATTTCCCTAATTCAGTCTCTGTGTGTCTGTCTGTATATATGTATGTTACTCTAGTCACACACACATATTTTTGTGAAATATTGTTCAAAGGAGTGATTACTTTTTATTGCACTGCTTTGGCAGGTATTCTGTGAGGGTATGCTGCAGAGGCTCGTGAGTCAGAGTTTTATAATCAGGCTGTGCACAGGCTGTGCAACAGCAGCTAGTGAGTCTGGCCTGTTGTGTGCATCATTTAGTCCTCTCTTGAATACATAAACTGGAGATGAAAAATGTCACCTGTTATTCCTCAGTAACTCTGAAGCTGTGATGTGTCTTTGTGATCTATCGATTAAGACAAAGGGCTGCATTACAGTGCTCTGGGAAAAGAACATTGAGTGGAGGTGCAGATAGATTAGCTCTCTTTATCAGATAGGAATGCAGTTGGATGTGATTATGCTCAGCCAGAAGTAATCTAATATCTGAAACCACGAGCGACACCTTTAAATTCCAGAGAGAGA
>VZTL01016818.1:0-35363 GCA_013400535.1 Scopus umbretta
TTTGGCTTGCTATATCAGACCCTTACTGTATGTTTTAGCCTGATTTCCTATAGCAACATAGTTTCTTACAGAAAAGGGCTCTTTCTATCAGTCTCCTCCCCCCCAAAACACCTGTGCAGTGACTAGTGCCTGTTTAGGTATGTGATATTTATTACGCTTTTAACCTTTTGGCCAATATCAGCCAAATTATTGGAGGAAGAGACAATCAAAAAGTATTTAGTTCCTACAATATATGACACAAGTAGCCCAAATCTGGGGTTTGGCACTTGAGAAATAGAATGGTCACATGCTGAATGTTGTCTTTACCTGGCTCCTGGGCAGCTCAAAATGAAGGAGGAGCTGGGAGGAACTTGCTTCTGAGGGTTAATTTTTTTTTTTTGTTATCACAAGAGCATTGGAAATCAGTTATTCTGCATTCTGCTCAAAATATTGTTTTAAAAAGCATAATATACTTAACATTCCAATTGTGAAGAGATTTCCCTTGCAGCTATAAATTATTTCATATTTCCTTCCTGGAATTTAAAAAAAAAAAAAAAACCAAAAAACAAACCACCAACAAAAAACCTTACCTTTCTACACAGTCAGAAAGTCGAGAACAGTGGTTGGAAGCAGGTGCATCGTGACCTCCCACAGCGTATAAAAACCCATTGTACGTTGCAACACCAACGCCACCTCTTCTCTTGGACATCGAAGCACATATACTCCACTTGTTTGTGTGCGGATCGAAACATTCCATTGATTTTAAGCAGGAGCTCCCATCTCGTCCACCGACAGCATACAGTCTGGGATAATTACCCACAAGAAGGCAAACAATTTCAGTCTTTAGTCTCTGGTTTTCATAGGAATTTTCTTTGGTTAACTTCTTTCAGACCACTTTAAAATTCTCAATTTGCCCATTCTTTCCTATCTGACAGCTATGCTCTGGAACTTTCTTTGCACAAAGCATTTTGCATGCTATAGGGGGGAAGTTGTAGTCTTCATTTGTAGTATACATTTTCAAGCAGTCACACATGAAAATTAAGCTTAAAAATGTATGTCAGTTTCTTTAAATGTGAGCTACAGATGGAATTTAATTGAAAGATGCTACTTATGTTCGAGACATATGGGTAGTATTCCCTGTGACAGGCTTGTGGAGTATCTGACATCTTAGTATCGCATTAAGTGTTTTTCCTATACTGTTAATATGTAAAAGAACTTTAATAACATCATTATATATCAAAAACATATGTCAAAAATATACTAAATATATTTTCCTCAGTGTTTGTATTTAAGAAAATCTGCTGGACAGAAGTTACTGTACAGGTATGTCATCTCGTCTGTTCAGCCTGAGGGCACTTAGCAAACAACTGGAGATTTAAACCAGCTGATGCTGGGACAACACGTAAGAACGAATGGTAGAAATCCACCCAAGAAGCACGGGGGGTTTGTGGCTTTTTGTCAATGAGTTTTACAAAGCCTGAATTTCTTTTGTGTTTCAAGCTAACTTGGATGTTGCTAGACTATGATATTATGCATACTGGATGTAATAGCAGACGTGTTTAGATGTTGAGTGTGCCGAATGTTCAGGTCCCTTTCAAATCCTGGCTATTACTTACTGCCATGAAATTGAATTTACTTAGTGCAACCAATTAGATATCTAGGGAACACATGGACTTGTCCAGAGTAAGTCACCTGAAACAGATCACTTGGATTTTGTTTGAAAAGTGCCTGGTTTTCTCCAGTGACTAGAAGAATTTGTAGACTGCTCTGATGTACAATTTAACTAGAAAACTCTTGACCGCTGGTAGAAGAATACAGAATTTCTAGCTCTCTTCTAATGTTTGTGAATGGAGGACAGACTTGAGTTCTGCTGTGCAGTTTGTTGCTTGATCCATAAAAGTCTTGAGGATTTGATTTGTTTTCTTTTCACAACATGCCATTAGATACAGTCTACTTGTTTACACAGCTTTCACAGAGGGAGGAAATCACTGTATATACAAACATTGGTTGGGATATTTTGTTTTCCGTAACGTGTCTAGAAACATGGTAGTGTTTCCCATTCTCTAAGGAAAAGAACAAAATAAAAAACAAATGTTTTCAATAGACCATTTATTGGTCAAAAAGTGTTGCTCCACAGAGACATAAAGTCTTTTCTGGTGGGGTTGAACAGAAAAATATATGGCGTGGCTTAGGGAGACAGGAAAGGGAGAAGCATTCTGCTTGGTTAGACCGCAGCAGTAGCACTGAATGATGGACATTTGATCTCGGCTTCCCCTGGTATGCCAGAAATTACATCACTAGACTAACAGACATGATTTAAGCCAGGCTGGAGACAGCTTGTATCAGGAGTGATTGAGAACAGAGTCAGGATCAGGCTGGATTTCCTCTTTGACAAAGTGGTTTCCTGCATGTCACTGTGGAAGGTACCAACAGGAGTTTCTGGTGAAGTTTATGCTGAGAACATTTCCTCTGAGATACAACAGGGACTCAGACAGGCAGTTCTGTCTCTCTTGGACTTTTGAGTTAATGATTAAAATAATGTTATGTTTGAGTGCAAAACCCTGACTTGTATGTGAAGAAGTTTTGCATTTGCAAATATCTGTTTGCTGACATCTTTGCTTCTGCTCTTTATCTTTCTCTGGAATTTAAGAAGCGAACAGGGAAGCCAGTGATAAAGTTTCAGAATAATTGCAGTTGTCTGCCTACAACTGTAATATTCCTGACCCCTACAAACTGTCATTATGAAGAGCTTTCCATAAATTTAAACAGGCTTCCTAGAGAGGTGGTCGATGTCCCAAGCCTGTCGCTGTTTAAGAGGCATTTGGGCAATGCCCTTAATAACATGCTTTAACTTGGTCAGCCCTGAATTGGTCAGGCAGTTGGACTAGATTATCATTGTAGGTCCCTTCCAACTGAAATATTCTGTTCTATTCTAAATAACAAGGAAGGCTGGCTGAAGCCGTGCTCTCCAACATAAGCTGGGGCCTTTTACAAGGCTTTTGTATTTCCAGCACCAGACTAGGTTGCTGAAGAAGGTAAACAGAATTCTGTTAGGCATTAATTTATGAATTGTTCTTCCTCATGCTGAAGTACAACTACTTTCAAATAGAAATGTACAAGCTGTAACACACTGTTCGATACAGGTTACACGCTAGATTCATACGTGTGTCTGTGCCCATGCAAAAATACTTGAGTGGCTTTAGTGTCTTAGGAGGATGGTTAAATAAGGTTTGAAAATCTTGTTGGGAAAACCAATGTACAGTGAACACATGATCTCAGTATATTCAAGCAACAGATGAAGGGCAGAGTAAACCTGGGTAGGATAAGACTTATAGAAGCCTGTTTATTCCATACTTATGAAACTTGTCTTCCTTTCATTGAACACACCGTGTACCTTTAACCTTTTAAAAATTATTCTTGACTGTGAACTTGTATGTGAAAGTTGTAGATGCATGCAGGAGATGTAAAATGGGAGGAATGGCACTGTTTCTGTACAAGTTCTTCCAAATGGTGCTTCCTCAGACACATTGATTTTAAAATGTAAACGTAAACTTGGAATATTTTTTTTAAAGTAGCTGATCTTACATCCCCTTAAGTTATATTCTAGGTAAAGTTCTGATATGCATGCAATAACATTTTCAAATTACTATAACTTAAAAGGGCTGAAATATGTTTAAAACATGACTGCAAGTTTGAAAACAATTTACCATACAACAGAGGAAAAGCTTTTCTTTCTTATTTTTGTGCGCTACATTTTCTCTTTGTTTTCTTGAGGTGATTAATTACAATAAGATTGAAAAGAAAATTTAAGAAACTGTATTTCCCAGGAAGGAAGCAAATGAAAAACCAAAGAGAGTTTTTCCTGTTAACATACTTGCTATTTAGTGCTGCAACCCCTACAGTGCTTCTAGGGGTTGACATGCTAGCAACATAATTCCATTGCCGTGCTTGTGGGTCCCATCGTTCTACGGTATTAAGGTAACTCCATCCATCATGGCCACCAACAGCATACATTGGTCCTTCAAGCATTGCTACTCCTTAAAAGATAGAATTAGGGACTAATTACATTATCTAGTACAAGTTACATTATCTAGTACTTTCAGTGACCAGTAGTGTATTAACTTCATTCTTTAATTCCCTGTGTGCAGATAAGCAATTTCAGCCGGTATTAAACTACCTAAAAGCTGCCTTGTCATTTGGCAGAATAAAAAAAATATAAACAAAATACTTCATATACAGTGTCTTTCTGAATAAGCATTATCTTTTGCCAAAAGATTAGAGGAAATCTGCTTTAGTTCTGATGTTCTCCTCTTGGATTTCTCTCTCTTCCACTTCTGTGCACCTTGTTCTGAATCAAATTTGAGCCCCTAAATGAGAAACAATGCTATTCTTTTAAAGAAAGGCAAAGATTGAGGCAGGCAGTGAAAAATATGCCCAAACCAACCAACTATCCCTTATTCTGAGCCAGCTTGAAGCTCTGCAGTCCTGCCAGCACGAAGCCTGAGTGGGCGGGTAGCTGGCTGCCCTTACTAGCTCAAGTACCGTAACATTTTAATGCCTATAAGGGGAACACGCTTTGGGATAAGAGCTGCCTTGTATCTGCTGTCCTTGGGGTACAGGAGAGCAAACTTGGCTGACTATGCAAAGCTCTTTCTGGACATACCCTCTGTCGTTGTCCTTCTCCAGAGAGAAGGGCTTTGGTGCCTCCACTTTGGGGAGCTGCTGCTGCTGTTGGCTTCCTTTGTTAGGTAAGGCAAAATGTTTGAATCTGGATGCTTAAAAGTTTTCTAAATCTGTCTTTTCAGGCCTAAATATACATGGCCTGATTTTTTCAAAAGTGCTAACTCTCCACAAAATCACACTGAAGCTAATAGGAGCTGTAAGTGTAAGGCAGCTTTGCAAGCAGGCTGATGCATAGATAGAAGCCTAACTCATATTCCCTCCCTTACAGTCTCCCTAGCTGTAAACTTACCCTTATTTTTCATAATTCCAGAACTAAGTTCTAGATTTCATATTATTCATTCACTGTGAATAATATTAAGGACTTTTGTGCAGTAAAGCCCTATAGATACTAAGCCATGGCAGAGCTCTGTAAAACTTGTAATTAAATTAAAATCAGTGAGGTCGTACTTATTAAATTACTGCAATGTTTTCTTCAGTGCGAGTAATTCTCTGACCTGATTTTCAAAGGTGTTTGGTATCTATGGGCATAAATTAAGTCATAATTTAAAAAAAAAATTCAGATGGTTATTTTATTGCAAATGTATCTCTTGGCCACTAAATTGGACAAAGAGTTGATTATTTTCACTGTTGCTTATATATTGGCACTTTCTAAAAACAGAATTTACTCTGGAGGACCAGTGCAACTTAGGCAAATAGTAATAAATATCACTGTCATAAAATTATGGCAATAGGCAACTCTGTGTTTGAAAAATATCTTCTACAAATATTGCCGCATGTTATTAAATGCTTTAAAAGGTTATGTCAGCAGTGTTTGTGTCAATCAACGTTCATTTGTATATGATCCAAGGTAGTTACAAAAAGCGAGCACCTCTTACCTAGGCCATGTCTGTGTGTTGACATAGGAGGCATTACAGTCCAAACTTTGGTGATAGGGTTGAAACATTCAACAATGTTAGAGGTTTTCAGACCATCTCTTCCTCCCACAATATAGAGCTTGTTGTCAATTACTGCAACTCCAAACTGTAATCGTCTACCATTCATGGTACCAATTTGTATCCAACTATTAGTCCTAAGGTCATATTTTTCAATTGTAGTTGTACCTGTTAAAAACATAAGTGTTACGAGATAATCATGAACTGATCAGTATCCAGCAGCCAGCAGTTGGTACAAGCCAAAACATTATTAAACGGTAAAACATTGAAATTCTGTGTGTGGACTTTTACTGTGGCTCCATGAGAACTTCAGTTACGAAATGTGAACCTAGTGAGAAAGCTGCATTAATTGCATGCTTATATGGTTGTCAAATTTAGGACAATAAACTGGTGGCAAGAAGATGCAGAATTAAATGCCAGCAAATCTTTTAATACTAAAATTTTTGGAGATAAGTTAAATCTCTTACTCATTTAAATGCCGTCACGGTAGGGGGTTGAGTGGTTTGTTTTTTTTTTTTTTTAATTCCTTATGAGTATGGTACCTCACAACTGTGTACCCTTTAGCCTTCTTCGTGCTTAAACCATTAGTGATATCAAAACCTGAAAATGTATCCATGTGTCTGCCTGACTTGGGACTTAGGCATGCATCTTCATGAGTTGTTTGGATATTTTCCTTTTTATGATGGAGAGAGGCAGAAGGCTGAGTTGTGTGTGTGTACACACTTGCTTCCCACAGGTAGTGTCCCTGAGGTTCACCTTTGCAGCTGCCTTGCAGTAACTGTTTGTCTGCTGTCATATATAAGCTGTATTTTCAATTTTCTGTCAGGTCACTGAACTTCTGGTAATGTTTTTACTGCAACTATCCGTAAGGCCCTAGCTCTCTGCCATTCAACCCTGACACTTTTCTATGCACTGGCTCCTGTCAGTCACTCAGCAGCCCTAACTGCTCCTTTGAGAGCTGATTTAGCACCGTTGGGAGGTGGCTGAGCATCAACCGAGGTAGAAGAGGCAACTGGCGGTTGCACGTACAGCGCGCCCTGGAGCTCAGCTTCAGCTCAGCTGAAGGCAACCAGATGCGAAAGAGCGAGCTGATTTCCTGCCTGTTCCTTGACTGGGATTTGAGACTAGAGAAGTAGTATTTTGAGAATTACAATAGGAAGTTAGTGGCTAAGGAATGATTTACAACAGCAAAACAATCATGCAAGAAAGCAGAAAAGAAAGATAGCATTTGGTTTAGAGATCTGCTGGAGATCATCTGCTTTACTCAATAAATTTAGTGAAATAACAGCTTATCTCATGATATCTTTTCTCTCCTCTACATGCTTTTTGAGATGCACAGGCTGCACGGGAAAGAAAATACCAGATACATCTGCAATAAACGAGAGAAATTCTACTTTTTCCCCTTTCCTGTCTTCTTTTATTCTGAGTAACTGTATTTCTTTGACTGTTCTTTCCATTTTGTTAGTCTGTGTGCTCTGCTTTGCTTTGATTCTTTCTCATTTATTCTATTCTAGTCTGTGAGTGCCCCAAAATTCTCAGCTTCAAAAGAAGCATCTCACATACTCACTGAAAAACAGGGAAAATACATTAAGGTGTACGGTGTGTTCATACACACCCTGTAGGCTGTAATTTTTACAGAGGCTTGAAGGTAGGTTTTGAAAGTTAATGTGGTTTAGGCACATTCATGTTTTTCAAAATGCCAGCCCAAAAGTGGCGCTTTGATCTTCTTTTGATCATTTGAAGTTAAGATTTGACTTCATATTCCGTCTGAGAGAAGCACAAAGCCAAACCTGGCCAGCGGTGGTAGTTACTCCCTTCTCAGAGCTGTTCTTCCAGAGCATCACAGTCTTTTAGGTGCTGTTTCCTTTGTCTTACAATCCAGCACAGGCTCCAAGTATGAGTCAGAGCTGCAGAGGACAGCAGGGAGGAGGGGAAGTGCTGATCTTAACCATCAAAAGTCAAAAGTTCAAACAATTGACTTCATTCCAAGGTAGTAAGTAAAAGGCACCAACAGGAAGTGCAGCTGTTGACTGAAATAGGTATGTTAGAAGAGTTTAGTCTTATTTTGGTAGAAATTAGTTTAAAGATTACCTTGAATTCTTGGTTGGTTTATATAATTCATCAATAATCAGTGTTGTTAATGAAACTCTACGAATTGCTACAGTTTAACTTCATTTTGCGAAGCTGTCCGAGGAATGAGTGTTTTCATGTTGTGATCGTAATGAACGTGTATTTTGCACTTGATTTGATTGCATAGAGACAGTAAGGTAGTACTGCAAGATCTCTCATATAAGAAAAAATCAGTCATCAGCAACTTTTTGCAAGCCATGAAATGGATTAGCTTCTTTGTGATTCTATTAAAAGTGAACTCACACAGCTAAAAGTAATACTGTTCAGCAAGTCGCTAGACTTTAAACTAATTATAGTTCTTTGGCTCCAAGCTGTGGGTTTGAAATTAAGGTTCCTGTAGAAAATTATTTAATATACTGCCTACTAAATAGAATAGTGTAATCTGTAAAGCTGTAATCTGATTGCAGTTGTGAAAATCAAATAACAAAAACTGGAATACATTTATAACATTTAACTTTCAACTACAAACCTGAAAAACACCTGTGTACGAAATCCTGAAAAAAGCTGCATGTACCATTGCACTCATGAAAAAGTGCAAATCTTTCCATCTGAAATGTTATAATAAGGATTGATAAGCTTTAGCTAAGAGTTCTCAATAGTTCAGTAATGCTTTTTGGTTTTATTTTACTCTTTAAAAATTTTTCCAGCCTTTCTAACTTTTGTCAAAAAATGGAGGACAGGGTTCTAAAACAACATCAGAATCTTGAAATATTTTGAATATTCATTTTTTCTTCTGATCTGTAAAGTCAAACTATATGCACAGATTCTTACAGAACTTAATTTTAAAATCATCGTCTGAATCAAACTTCTTTAGTCCGCACTTCAGGATGTATGTGTATCATTTACAAACATAAGATTCTTGCAAGAAGAAAGAACATCTAACACATAGGATTGTGTTCTGTGATATTTTTCCTCTTTTTCATCCCTAATTTGCTGTTTTCCTAACAGAAATCTTTAAATACTTGTATTCTCTGGGTGTCTGTAACACAATAAATTAATACAATTAGTTTCCCAACTTACCTTTAGTGGCATCCATACCTCCTACAGCATAAAGTGCACCCACTGTAGATTTTCTAGGCTTAGTTCGAGGACTCTGCATCATGGACCGTCTTTCTGGTAAGAGATGGTACTTCATAGCCTCCATAAGAAGTTTCTGACACTCTAGGTCGTCTGCAAACATTGGACTATTTTCTAGATCGGCTAGTAACTAAGAAATGAAAAGTGAGGATTTTATGTATATCTAAATCGTTACAATTATATGTACTTTAGTAATTGAAGTGTTTACAACTACAAACACTCATTTTCAGTTCACCTTTCACTTGAACTCACTTGAAAGCTGGAAACTCTGCTTTAGTGCAAGCAAAACAATATAAAGTTAGGGGGAAAAGGCTTTAAGTAGGATGTCTTTGCTTTATTTTTTCCAAAAACTTTATTTAACCTTTAAAAAAGTTTGCAAATGTAGTACTGCACCCTCTGAATGCAAAGCTCATTTTGACTTGAATATAAGCAAACCTACCATATAGTACTGGCCATCTCTGTGAATATAAGAATATATTAAATGAGGCATATATTTAAAGTTAACTGTACATAGTATTTTGATACTTAATCCAAAGTTGAATATTTGCAGCTTTACTCATGGAGATCCATAAAGTAGCTGTAGTGTTCTGACAGTCTTGATATTCCTCAAAGCTTTTCTGATGAGATATATAAATTCTCCTATGACACAGATACAGCTGTGTCAATTTACTATAAAACAGCATGTCCACCTCTGGAACTGATTCGATAAAGTGTCTCTTACAGTCTTAAAGGACAAGTCATGTCCATGCTCAGAATAGTCAGCAATAATCTAGATCCTTTTGGTTTTGTCTACTTTTTATGGCAATAAAGAAATAAGTATTGTGCCTTATCTCTCCTGCAGTTTGGTAAATTGAAATAAATATCTTTGCATGTTATCTAAGTTGTTGTGTTATTAGAGGAAAACTCTACCGTTGCTATCCAACAAAGAAACACTGTACTTTTGTAATACCCTTAGACTGACATTTTCATAGAGGTAATTCTGAGCCTAGTAATTACACTGGCATTGTGGGATTTTTTTTTCATCTGTCTTTACAAATTATAAACACATCTACTGTACAGTTAAAAAAAAAAAAAAAGAGGCACCCCATCCCCACCACCAAAAAAACCCAGCCAAAACCAGAACCTTTCCACAGAATTCTTTTCTCTGTCTAAATGCTACTGGAGGCAAGTGTTTCTGTTGGTAGTTAAGTTCCCTGTTAGCCCTTCACTTTCATACCTGGGCTGGAAGTAGAGGCAGTCTAATGTAAGAAAGAAGCATTCCTAGGTCTCGTTGCCGGTTTTGCAAATCATGCCTCACCCACATCATTAACGCCTGGAATATGGCTTCTTCATCGGGAACATTGATGTCATCGCTAGACAAGAGCTTTGCAATTTCATTAGCAGGGAGTAAAAGAAATTCCTGATTTTTTATTACTTCTGTGAAGTGTTCCTAGAAAGAAAAAAGATTGCAATGCACCGGTGATTTTCACACCTTGAAATAGCATTTTCTTAGTAATGTAGGCTTTGCATATATTTCATTCCTGTTCTGTTCTACGGTGTAGGGAAATGCAACATATATTCTAAAGATCACCAAAACTCCTTCTACCGTCTAAGGGACATTCTTGTTGCTTTTTGCTGCATGACGCTGGCAGGACCGAAGAATAACGATCATCTTCACGCTATCACGCTTACAGCTGTGTTTGTCAGGCTTCTCCTCAGTATGTCCTGTTTTAGGGATTTGCCACTGGCAGTTTTGTCCATCATGCAATCTTAACACTGCAGCTTAATAGAAAAACAATTTGAAGATATAATGCGTGTCTTAAGAATGCCAAGCAGACATTCAAATAAACAGTGTAACTTCTGTTACAATCAGATTCAAAAGTTTTAAGCAAATTACATTGAAACCCCTCCAATCCTTTTGCAACAAGCTGTGCCAGACTGTATGTCTCCACTCTTAGTAGCAGAAAATACAGCACGGGAAATTAAACTCGCAATTCTAACTGTACTTTCTGGGCAACAGAAAATTGGACAAGTCCCAACAAAGGGGTCTCAGTATTTAAGCTATTGCTATGATAAAACTCACCAGCTCCAGAAATGGCCATGAATATTAAATCCCTAGAACCTTTCAAAGAATTCTTTTTTTCATAAAAATAATATATGTACAGTTGAATTACAACAATCTTAGAACTGATATTAAAATATATTAAGTATGCTTGCTTGTGCTAATTCCAAAGGAAAAAAGAAATTTTGTTAACAGAGATGGGTTTTTTTGTGTTACTGGCAAAGAAATGCATGTAGGAATTCACATCTGTATTTGAAATGTTAATTCCCATTTATGTACCTGGAAGTAATATAGATTATTTAGGAACCAGACTGAAATAGGGCAAGTGAAGAAATTTTAGCAACTGATGTTTCTGTTATTTGTTTTCAGTAGTTTCTTAGCTTTCTGTAACCCTTTTTAAGAGTACCAAGGATGTAAATATAGAAGTATCAGTGATTAACAGAGAGGTTAACTTTGCTCTGTTATGCATATCCTGCTTTAATATTTAGTGACATTCAGAGAATAGGAACAGGAAGACCAGTCCACATTTAGTTACAAATATAGCACAAGATGTTTATCAGA
Source organism: Scopus umbretta (assembly GCA_013400535.1). Taxonomy (NCBI): domain Eukaryota; kingdom Metazoa; phylum Chordata; class Aves; order Pelecaniformes; family Scopidae; genus Scopus; species Scopus umbretta. The sequence goes on from VZTL01016818.1 coordinate 11,404, forward strand.
ACAAGCTCTATCTGCGTGAAAAGATACCAGGCAGGAAACTCTTTAATACTCTGCATCAATGGCTAAAGTAATTGAAGGGAAAGGTCTCCATTGTGTCTGTTTTTATTGAATGGATGTGGTGTTTACAGCTGATTATCTTCTGAACATGTTTAAATACTAATAGTTCATTTGAATGGTTTCTATATTTACGGTACGACTTCATAGACTTTCCCCCAAGGTACACATTTTCAAGTGGTTGAGGTTGGCATGAAACAAAACAGAATGTTTTATTTAATCTCTTCTACGAGACTTGTGTGCGTATGCATTGTTGTGATCTCTTATTCTCCCAAGTTTTTTTAAAATCAGTTGAAGGTTTAAAAGTAAATTTTCTTTACGGTTGTTTCAGAGAGGTGCGCATTTCCTCTTCTATATCTAAATTGTCCGTAGCTGCAAACTTGGTAGGTGATTTTATGACATGAGAGGTCCTCTTTCATGGCAGCATTCTCAATATATGCACTGTACTGACGAATCTTATAGATTCACTATGATCCTTCACATTAGACAGTGTTCTTAAAGACCCAACTGTCATTTCTGTGACGCACAGTCTTAACTCCTAGGGAAGACTGGAGGATTCAAATGGTTAAACAAATCTAACCAAAAAAGGCTCTCTTATTGGCTGACACCATAAAATCATATGTCTAACCAGATGATTTTGCAGAAATCCGGACCGTGAATTTTAAATGCTTAAAGTTGATGCCCATGTGCTAGGGCTGGCGGGAGAAAAGGGGCAACAGTGGAGGGGGAAAATTCCTGATTTTGGCTCAGTAAGAAATGGTGTGGAGCAGCAAGAACAACACTATTACATAGAGGCTGAGTGAAGCTTTCTTAAACGCTGTTTTCCAAACTTTGAAATGTAAAAGGAATCTAGATTGCTGCTAAACAAACCATTCATTAGTATGACAGGAAGGAGCACAACCGGTGCCCTCAATCTGCACATGCCACTCTCATTTATTTCAGCATGTGGAAGTGTACAATCTCTTGCTGGAATGCTCTCAGCATTATGAAGCCTCTAAACTGGTTCTGACACACTACGCTAATATTTCAAGCATAAAGCTGCCATGTGTCTCCTAACAAGTAGTTCTTTTTATATCTATTTAGCTGTAGCAGTTGCTATTCTTTTTGTGTTTAAAGTTGCTATAGCACATCTTGTTGCCCTGAATATTTATGTCTTGATTTCATTTCACAGCAAGCTATCTTGCTTCTCTGTTTCCCACGCTCTGAATATTCATTTCTTGCTTTGAGCCAGAGGAGGATTATGTTCCAGTCAGGGATGTGCTGTGCTTTAGCATTCCAAATCTTTCCCATACCTTCTTTATTTTGTTTCTTCTCATGTGTGTCTCACCTTAAAATCAGCTTTAGAATTTTCCTTGTGCTGAATCAAACGCATAAGAATGGGCCGTTGCTGTTTGCCTCTTGACACTAGCCATGTTAAGGCCCTATTACAGTTTTGGAAGAAATGCATACAAATCATACTGCAAATTTAAATATGTCCTTCTGCAAGGCAAATCTCTGAAACAGGAAACCACAGAACTGGATATCTGTTTTCCTAAACATGCTTTTCTCTCCTTCCAATACTTCTGTAACGGTCACGGTTCTTAAATCTCCCTTTGGAGACTGAGCGGAGCAGAGCTGTCCCCGCATCAGGGACCTCACAGAACTGGCCCTGGCAGCACAGAGCCACTGCCTCAGCACCCCCGCGCCCCGCTCAGCTGGCTCTGCTTTGCCAAAGCCCGTGTGTTTTCCAGGAGAATATTCACGCCTGCTGTGAAGATTATAATTGCAAAGCAGTTAGATTGTTCATCTTACCATAGTGTATGTGTGTGCCACCCTCAGGAGCTCTGGGCAGCCCTGAGCATCTCCGAAAGAGCGGATCCCCAGGCAGTTGGAAGGATGGAGCTGCTTCATGAGGAAGTTGCAGCATACCTCAATAACCTGGGGGAGCTGGAGAAGGCAAGCTGCAGCTAGCAAACTTTCTATAGTGTCTTCCTTTAACTCCAGAACACCTGTGCAGTTTGCATATGGGGGAAAAAAAGTTTTCAGTCATTTTTTTTGTATTTTTACTTACTTGAAAGCTTCCTACTCCCCAATTTTTCTCCACCCCCAAAAACAAAAAAAAAAACCATTTTGAAAAGAAGTGTCCTGTGATTAACAAATTAATTTTCCTTTCTTGCCGAGTGATTCTTTAAACATGCATTTTAACAGACTTAAAGGAATTGGTGGATTTTGAATACAATGATTGGAACATTTTTATTGGAAATTTTGTCTGTAAAAAAGTAAAATAAAAAGAAAGGTGGGATTAGAGAAGAACCCTTCCTAAAATTGGTATAGCAATTCATAAAAACATATATCAAAACTTTATATTACATTCAAGAACTTCAGCAGCAAAACTAGGAAATGCCAGCAGTGTGTGCAGGAACCCTGATTTCTTCCATCATCTACTTGTGCATTTAGATTTTTAATGAAATTATTACATGACGTGAGAATTTTGTTATATTCATAGATAGATTGGAAGGTGTTAATTTACTAAGATCTTCCATTCTTGTTGCTCAGTGGATGGCTCATTTCCCTCGTTGATACACAGCACTAAAATCCTATTCTGAAAAAGAAGCGTGGGGGTTTTTATGACTGCATTTTCCATTTATCATTACAACATCCAGTTGCCTCAGAAATATTAATATCTTTTCCAGCTTCTTCTGTGAAAGGGTGATACACATCATCTCTATTTAACAGATGGAGGAGGGTGGTATTAGAGTCAAAATTATCACCAGAGTAGAACTGTAAGAGGTTTCTTGTCCAATGTTCTTTTCTGATTTATTTCAGTAAAATAGGTAAACAATTCTGAAAGTTACAGCTCTCATCTCCAAAACTCACATCTATATTTCATGACTTAGGAAAAAAGTAGCACTCAGTTTAGAAGCTTGGTTATTATCACGTGAAAACCTACGACAAAGGCAGTGGGAAAATACAGTTTTCCATAGCAGTCTCCAGCAGTCTTACCTCAGCACAATGCCATCTCTTCTGATGTCCAGGAAGGACTGGCAGGGTGCTGAATAGGCCAGTCCTTTGCTATGCAATTCAGAATAGTTACTGAATGAGAGTACCTAGCAAAATTGGCATGTGTTTTTGCAAATAAAGATTGCAATATAATGCATCAAAGCAAAGAAAGCATCCTGAGTTCTCAAGCCAACTTACACTATGTCATAGGTTGGTGGTTGCTTTTGTAGTCTCACATACGTTTGTTCATGTGGTTTTGCATTAAGTAAACTGAAGGAGATGAGGTTTAATCAAGTGGGATGATTTTGAGATGCACGTGGGTAATAAGCTGCCCACCACCCAGCTTCTTTGTGCTTGTACTAACCCACTTCCTTGGGTAATGTATGCTGATCCAGTGCCACGATATCACTGCCTTATACATGTTAGGCAGCATTCCCCCGGCCCTCTGTATTTATCCCCATGTTTGTCCCCACAAACAGGATCTATTTTGTATATAGAAACTTGTGTTTCTGATCTGTGTTGCAGATTGCTTAACCTTCTTGAGATTTCTGTCTTTCTGCAACAGTCCAGGTGTATGAAATGCCTGACCTAGCAAGTGAAGAAGTCGCCTATGTTTGACATTTATGCTAGTGCCAATATGCTGAATATAACGGGGTCTTTGTTTTACTTTGATCTTTTTTTAAAAAATTATTTTAAGCCCTTTTAAAGTATTGTAAAAATATCGATAGGTACCTGTGATATATCTTCCAACCTCCCCATCTCAGTACTGAAATTATGTTATTTCATCCAAAAGTAACCAAGCCACATCCTCTGTGGGACGTCAGATGACAAGGATCCAGTGAGTGTTATTGATAATAGCTGTTAGCTGAGGGGACGGATCAGTTTATGAGCAAACGTTCATAAATTCAGGACGTTGTTGTTCTGGTCAGCTAAGTGTTGTTACTTCCTCGGGGAGTAATTCTCTCCTTTTGAGATTTGGGCATTTTTTGTCACAGAACTGTGCAGCTTGGTAGGGGAAAAAGGGTCTCCCTTTTAACTTTCTGGCTGGAGTAGCTGCCATCTGCATTGAGGGGCTTGCCAAACACCAGAAAGTGCAGGCTTCCAGAATCTGCATAGGTTTGAATGATCTGGATGTTCCTAATTGCAATATATACTAACACAGCAGTCATGTTCTACAGCATTTTTCCCTGTCACCAATGAGCAGATGAAAGGGATTTCACAGTTCTCCGATTTGGTCTTTTTGGCTATTCAGTTCAACCGTTTCGCATTCAGCAATACAGGGGTAAATGCTGCAAATGGGAGACAATAACTTAGGGGAAACGTATATATACAGCATTCTGGTATTAAAATAAAATATTTCATTTCATTAAGATAAAATCTCTATAAGTTCTCAAGAGAACATAAGTATACCTCTTTCAGAATGTGGTGGCACTTTCTCATGGTCAAAGTTGTTCTACTTGTGGGTGTGATCATATTCCTGTTTTCTTCTGATTATTCCTACTCAAAAGCCTTGAGTGAGCCAAATAACTGCCACCCAGGCAGATCATTTCTATAGCTACCAATGAGAGAAAAGCTCCTAGTACGCTCTCATGTGTCACTACATGAGGTGGGCAACAGGCAAAATTAAAATTCCTAAATTCTCTCATTAAAATTCCTAAAATAATTTGTAGCTAGTTAGAGAAAGATGTCCAATATGAATGTATTTGTTAACTTTTCTGCATATCTTCTAGAATAAGTTATTATAAAAAAACAGTAATATGTATGGTATAACTCTCTAAAGAAAGGTTTGCATCACGTATGCATGATTTATGCATATACTTACGTATTATTATGAAATAGAAGGAGAGGCGATTATTTATGCATGGGATTGGGTTTATCTTCCTTTACAACGATGATGTGGGTAATGGAGGAAGAATTACCTGTGTAGGCATAGCGCACCAAAGCTTTCAGCGCGTCAGGGTCTACTCCCTCCATCTTGATCTCCTCTTGCTTTGCTTCACGCACGTCATTGGTAAACATTGCAGCAAAATAATCCGACACTGCACTGAGAACCAACCTTGAAATAAAAGCGTTTTAGGATGACTGCAAATTACTTCATAATCTCAATAGCAAGCATGAAATCCAGTATTATTATATAATAAATTGTGTGTGCAATAGAAACATTATCCTTAGCATAGGATTCAAATCTTATAGCAGTAAGCAGTGAAGTTAAAAGGGTAATTAATAATCTGATCCTTTCCCATAGTGCTTGTCTGGGCAGATTTTCTTCACTGATCTCGCTGTAGTTTGACAGCAACAAGAAGGGTAGATGAACAATATCAATGGTTCATATTTGAATGTCATTCTGTTTGAAAGAATGAATATGAAACACTGACCACATCATTTTATTCCACTGTTAGGTGATGTCCTAATTATAGTAACCATTCTTTCATAACTAAAAGGGTAGGCATAAATTGACCTAGCTTTTGGAAATTTCAGGCTTTGAAGCCATGTAAACACTACTGGGAGAGGTACCTGTGAGCTGGAATCTTTTGGTCTCCAACTATGAGAAGAACATCACACAGCTGCTTCTGCTGCAGATAATTTTCCATTTTGCGGAAAGTTTGCTCTGCGTGGTTTGTAGACTGGAAATACTCATCCGAGCCATTGGTGTTCATTCCAAGCAGCGAGCTGCTGGTCGTTGACAGTCTGCAAGGGAGAGAGGCAGTGTCATTCGCCTAGAATTATAAATGCTGATTGCGTTTTACATATAATTTTCGATCAAATGGCATCACGGAAATGTTTACATTTATAAAGCTCTTCTGATCCTGGTTTTACTATCCCTTCCACTTTTTGTGCTTGGTGTCTGCAAGTTTTCATCTATAAGGCTGCATGTAAACTGTGGTTTACTACAGGTATACTGTAGTAGGTGGTGCTACTGAGCTTTCTACTTCTCAAATTTGTGTCAATGATGTACTGTTTGCCCAGCACTGGCATGTGATAAACGCAGCCACCTGACCATTGACAGACAGAGTACATAAAAACCAAACCTATTTTCCTGTGACACCAATAGCTAAAGTATCTTGTGGTATGAAATTTTGGAAATTACATGTCTTTAGGTCTTATTTCTGTTTCTCTTCATGCTTTGTACATTAAATTACAGTACTAAATGGGAATGAATCAGAAGACAAATTGACAAGGACCACATAATTCTAGACAAATTACTAAACTAAAAGCTGATGAAATCAGTGCATTATATAGCCTTTAGAATCTGAATGCAAATGATAACGGCAAACTAATTTCTCTGCTTTTTCATGGAAATGTACATTATAAATATATTCCTCCCACTCCAGAATTGTCAGCTGTCCCACTTATAAATACCCATAAAAAACATATACACAATTTCTCCTGTATCACTGGGTTTTTTAAGGCATCTTTCCTTCCTTCCTGTTAATATGGATTCTGTTGCAGATTAAAATGGCTTTTTGATTTTTTCTTAAAAAATATTTATTTTTATATTCATCTGTTTTAGTAAAATAGTATTGCATTTGTTGATATACATGTATGTCAAATATCTTGAAAATGCTGCAGTCTTCAGCAGTATTTTAGTTAAAGTTTTTTTTAGAAAAAACATTTTCTTAGTTTAATATCATGTATTATTAAAAAGTAAAGCACCTGGTTTTGAAATTTCCAAGCCCAGTTAGGAAATAATGGCAGTTGGTTAATTAAATGTACTGTTTGTCTTTTATACTGTTAATGCATATCCATAAATGATTAGGAGAGATAAAATCGCTTCATGAAATTAAAGTATTAAATTCAGCAGAATATTGGATTGCATTCACAACTGAACATCTAGTTCAGAAAATATGAAAATAAAAACGGGTAAATGAGGTCGAATTGGTGATATTATCAGAAAATAGAGGTAAGTTAGATCATACATTTTCAAAGATCATCCCTCATTAAATAGCTAATCAGAATTCAAGGGGAATAATTAGAAATCAAATTAGAAACCAAATAATGTAATACTGAATTGCGGCACAGTAGAGTTTTCTGTCCCCTCTGCAATACAAGCAAGTTACTCCATGTCAGTGCTTTTCAGAATGGTACGGGCCAAAAATCACGGTCGGTAAGGCTATTGTGTGTCTGGGTTTTTCCAGACAGATCTCTTTTTTCCATCTGAAAAATCTATCCATATGAAGATTTCTGGATCTCTGTACTGCATTTACAGACATCCCACAGCCCATTGGAATATGGCATCTGCTGGGCACTGGTACGTCAGGAGCCTTCAGGGTATTTGATGCCTTTCAGGTGCACCCGAGTTCAAGGTATTCATTCAGGCCTGGCCCTGCCAGACTCCCCGGATACGTAAGGTGATTTACGGTCTGCAGAGACGCCTGACGTCTGGTGTAGCTGAGGTATGCCAGCCCTGAGCTGTATGCGTACGTCGCCGGAGAAACAGCGGTGCCGATGAACCTGAAATCCTCAGACGCACTGCACGTGCGCACAGTACGTGCACGTGTGTTTCTGAGCAACCTCAGGTTATACTACTCATTGCAAACACATTAAGATATACCAAATCAGTGCAATAAACTCTAGCTTTCTTTTGAAGCTCTTTATTACAATTCCAAATGCATTTTCTTTTCTTCTCTTTTGAAAGAAAAAGGGGCAAATCAAGTTCACCTATAATGTGCATCCTTTGTAGTTTACAGCTTACAGAAATTAATTTGTCTCAGTGAGTTTAATGACTATACTTTTTTATTTGTTTTCCTTCAATGCTTCATGGAAAATGAAGAAACTGCAAAATTGGATTATATGCTCATTAGTTGTGCGTCAGCTACTTGATGCCAAATTCATACTCTGTAACATTCACGTTTTGCTATTTACCTCCTAAGCTTTCTTTAACATTTAACAGAAAATTATTTTTTCAAAAATATCTTTTGTCAGATTCATTATATCCACTCCAAATATTGTATTTAAGTACATATTACGCTGCACTTATCCTTGATGTTTGCAGAAATCAACTAAAATAATACTCAACCATCTTTACTGCAAATGCACAGTACCAGTTTCTTGAAATAAATAATTTCCCATAGTGTGTATATATTTGCGGGTAGGGCAATCATTTTCAAGCTGCAAATATTTATAAAGAGACTTAAACTCTAATAATTTCCTTCAGTCCAGGGTACTTTTTTCACATATTTTGCAGAGTGACCTTTCTCTATGGCAGAAATACCACTAACATAATTAATTATTTCAAAGACAAAGGTCTTCAGAGACAAAAATACCGGAAGCAATAAAAGTGCTCCATTAACTTTTAAAAATATTATTACAATTGCTGGTTTATATTCAGCAGCTGATTCAAAATGATAGCTATAGTATGGAAGGGAAAAAATAAATTTAAAGATAAGTATATATTTTCCTTAACATGAGACTATCACTGCAGGGAACTCAAATATTGACCTTCAGAATATAGTACTGGGGATCAGTGAACTAAAGAAGACAGAGATTAAAGTACCTTGAAGAAAGAAGTCAGTAAAAATATCCTTGAGTCTGATGCCTTTCTGTTGAATTCTGTTGGGAACAACACATTAAGAGAACTCAGGGTTCATGTGAACCTACTCAGAAAGGCAGCGTGTCGAGGATGGAGAAATATTTGTTTTCTATAAAATATGTACAAGTTTGGACTAACGACATCTGAGTATCGAGTAATAAAAGTTTCCAAAAGTGCATTAAGGAATTAGTTTTCCACTCAGTCAGAAGGGAGAATTGTCAATGAACTGTTCTGAAGAATCACAAACCCAAATTATTCTTCAGAAACCTGAATTATTTAATGTCATCTTTGTGTTAGTGTTCACTAGGATGCCGAGTTGTGTTAACACCATTAGCGTTAGCAATAACGGCTTAAGAATGTGGATTAGCCTAGAGAGAGCAGAGATAAGTCCACATTTAAATGTTTCCAAAGTAGCTGAGCTCTATGAATTTCATCTTGGGTAGAGAGCCAAGTGAAATAATTTCAGAGTTTTCCTGTAGAGATTTGTGAAGGATAGGGAAAACTTGGTACCATTTTTAAAAAGAAGTAACGTGAAATTTTGAAACAGACAATATAAACTGAAAACTGGAAGAAATAATCAAAAAGCATTAAGCATCTAGATGATAACAAGGAGGTAAATACCAGCCAGCATGGCTGTTCAGAACGAATCATGTCATAACAACTTTTTTTTTTTTTTTGACAAGATAACAAAGCTTACATTAGTTGTCAGAAGTCATCTTGACTTTTGGATGACTTCTGACACTATTTCACATGACTTTTTCAAAATCGAGCTAGGCTGGCATGTTTTAAGTGTAATAAATATGAGAGAGATGAACAACTTGTATAGCTGCTCTTGAAAATTTATCAGGGATTCACTTTCAAAGGCAGACGATGTTCTGAATGCATTCCAGGCAAATTCTGCTCCGATGCTGCGCCATATTTTTATTACAGACCAGCATAAGATAGACATAAGGTTTAACTGTTACGTAGATATATATGATAGCAAGTCAAAAACTTTTTTTGGAACAGAACTTAAGTTGAGAGCGCCGCATTTCCCTTGTCCTTTTTGAACTTTACGCAAATTTTTACTTTTCAAAGACCCGCTCACACTCACGTGTGAGTAAGTACCTGAATGAAACAAGGGCTAAGAAATTACAGTTGAGGTAACAGCTAGATTATACTGGACCCCAAACAAGTTGTGACCTGAAATTGGTGTTGTGGAGACAAAAACTTCATCTTTTCTTTGGTCAGGAGAATGGATGTGATGAGTTTTGTGGTTCATTCCAGGCCTACAATTCTTTACATTTTGAATTATGTTAAAATTATTTTCCGTCTTCATAAAGTACTCTTCATTAATCAGCACAGCACTCTTCATTAATCAGAATATAAAGGATAAATTACATTTTCCTCATTAATTAGAACATGATAAAACATAAATGCCATTTATTTGCCATGTCCTTTTTAAAATTCAGCATGTTCTTAAAGTGCCTCATTAAGTGTGCCTATGGCCGAAAACCAGAAAGAAAATCTGATGATAAGGAAGCTTAGAAGCATAATATTGCATGAAAACCAGGTGATGAAATGCAGAATTTACATTTTGCGTTCTTAATAAGGCTATTATTTGTGGTTTTATGGTGACCACTTCCCTTTTGGATATTTGTTGAAAGTGCCTAATTAACCTGCTATAATACTTGTGAAAGTCAGTTTAAGCAAGTGATGGTTCAGATAGCAGTGTGACTTCCAGCTTTTTATTTTGGATCAGCTTACCTCGGCACTGTAAATCATACCCGCCATCAGCAGCAAACTGGATGCCAGTTAGAGACATTAGGCATCCTAAGGACTTTATCATAGCTGAAAACACCAACGTGACTTCAGCTCTGTGGTGCACTGTACGTGCTCTAGCGGTGACAAGGCATGAGACAAAACTGCAACTTCATCAATTCGGTTTGTTTGTGCAGCAATATTTACAATGCAACTCATCTTTTTTTCTTTTTTTTTTTTTTCCTTCTCTCATTTCTTTCTGCTTATTCAAGAAAACTGCAGTCACCCCCCCCCACAGGCAGACTCGCTCCTACGCCGCTGTTTGAGCTCTGACCCTCTGTCGTCTGTTGGGCAGTGTCGTGGGGCTGGAGACTGAGAGATGCTCTTTCTCTAGCTCGACTCATAGGACGGTAGCAACCGTTACAGATAAACCACATCAGTTGGCTGAGGAAAATATTTCTGTTCGGAAGCCGTTTCTGAACACAGATAAAGTAATGATAAAGCTGATGCACCTGTACTAATTGCTTGCTCATATAATTACGCCACTTCAGTAACTGTCCCAACTTCTGCCATAAAATTTCTACTGCAGTTGTCTCCTTTATTATTTATTCTTTGTAAATATAAAAGCTAAAGATCGTGTTGAAGTTTTTAGGGTATGGGTAAAAAACTTTGATCTAAAAGAGTATGGAAAATTGTACTACATATTGATGAGTGCTGAGGTAGTAACAATGACAGAAAATGGTGTAGCAAATGAAGAAATAAGCAACTGAAATGTATAATTATTTAAGTTAATGGAGTGACTGCTGTCTTCTGTCTAAATTGAAAGTTCATATTGACAATTCCTGTAGAACTTGGAGCTCTTGAAACTGCCTGGGTTTAATAATTTTTTATTGCTCGTATTAACATAAACCTGCCACTTGTCTCAGTTGGCATTAGTTAAAATAATTTTTCGCGTTTGGGATTAGAAGTGTAAGTGTGCATGTCATTAAACGCAGGAGCTTCGGCATACCACGGAAAGTACTGTAGCTGCTTTGAGTTTTGTTCTTTCCCCCAGACGTGATAATATACAGATGAATGCCATTATGACAATTATAATTTGGGTTGGGATATTTTGAATTCTCCTATGAATATAAAGCATGTAGTTGGTGGGGTAATTCCACTGGAAAACAGAGGCTCCAACAAAACTGCAGAGCCCCTGGGCACTGTACAGTCCTTCATGCTGGTGTCAGCTGTGGACACATCATGATTTTATATTACAAAGAGGGGTGGATTTAAACACTCTTCCCAGTAAGCTGTGTTCCTTTGGAAACTGTATATTTATTTTTTTTAACAGAGGAAGTTAATTATAAAAATATTTTCCAGGCTCTCTGCAGTGCAGATTATTGATCTTTTGCTACGAGGAAGACAGTTTGTTGAAAGCTTCATGCATTCCTTTATTGGCATCTTGTGTCTACAGTAGTTTTATGCTTGCAATTTGCTTCACACAGATAATTAAGAAACGGGATATTCCGATGTACATAGAAAGTACTTTCTGTAATTTATTACTGTGTGAAAGCATAGTAAGTTCTGGTCCAGATCTTCTTTGGTTGCACTATAGTACTGTGTGAATAATTTTTGTTTAACTGCTGAAGACAAACATTTTAAAATGTCACTATTATATAAATGCCTATATTTTGCGATTACAAGTAACTGTTAAAAATTAGTTTAGAATTAATCAGATGTAAAGTCTGCATGCCATTCCTTTATAACTACCTTGACGACTACACAAAGTTAAGCAGATGCCATACAAGGGTAAGGAAATTACAAAAATTGAATTACAAAAACTGAATCTTGCTCTGTAATTATGGTTCATCAGTAATACAATCAATTTCCATACATTAATATTAATAGGTGGTTTTGAACTAGCTTAAAAATTTGATTAGAATATACTAGGTTAAATACTGAGGTAGGAAGCAACAACTTCACAGAAACTGAAGACGTTAGCCATGACGTGGTTTATACCAGTGATGATGAGACCTGTAGTTACTATTTATTATAGCAACCAAAAACCTATCTTTTTCTCTGAACCAGCCTGCTTAACCACTAATGTGCTGATTCAACCATTCCCTTCAGAAGAAGGAAGTATTTCCCTGCATGGCAATACTGTATGTCTAGCATGGTGAATATTGTTTTATAACTCATTTTAAAACAAAATTATGTTTTAATTAACATTCATTTTTCCTCAGACAAAGAAGAAAATCAATACTAAGTCATTGTACATTGAAATGTACCATGCAAGGCATGAGATAATGTAAACTACGAGGAATACTTTGTTGTCTTAACACAGGCTCCCACAGTACAAGAAGCATTCTGCAGTCGTCACTGCAATGCATGGTTTCTAATCCAACGTTCATATTACGTGATTATGCCGGAGGGAAATTAAAAGTCATGAAGGACAAATTCAGTGAGGCTGACTACTTCTTGTTCAACTTTCTTGTAGCTAGTGATAATATTGTTAGATAATTTAATAGCATCTACCTGAAGAACAAAAAATGTTGTGACCAGAAAGCATGATATAGCACTATCTCAAGCTGTCAAAATGCACAAAATGAAAAGTAATGACTAAATGCTGGACATGAGCTTGTAGCATTTTTAGAGGACACACACACACACACAAAAAAATACAAGCCAACAGCAAAAAATTTTGTTTTACATCCAAGCACAACTATTGCCAGATGAAACTAATTAAGACCATGTTTCTTACTTCATTAAACACCTTTCAGAAAGACTCCTGATGGGAGAGATTGTTGGGAAGAAATCCTGCTTTATGCTATCCTCTTTCACTGTTGTTGGCAAAAGTGGAACAAAGGGGAGCTTGGGAGATACAAGTATAAGGAAAAAAAAAAAAAGAACGTGAAGTGGTTCTGTCTGCAAGGAACAGATTTTTGAAAAGCCAGAGGGTAACACTCTCAGTAGCAACTATCCTTGCCCCATCGTTTTGAGCCTTGCAGCTCTTCAGGTAAGGATACTGCTGTGAGATTTTTTTTAAGACCTCTTGATTTATGAAAACACAAACCACTACCATAATACTTTAATGCATGCTTCTCGCTTCTTTTTTGTACTTCATCAAAGGCAAAGGGACTCTATTCTCGTGCTTGCCATGACCATTTCATTTTTTGCATCTTTTTCTTTTCTACTTTTACCTGTTTAGATTCTAACTAAGCAATAACAAGACTTATGTTTCACTTAAATGGGAAAATGCGATTATCCCCACTTCAGCTGAAGGCACCGCTTTATATTTCACTTGACTGTATGTGACATTTACACAGTAATGCAAAATTCTATGGGCTTGTTCCAAAATACTCCTCACCTGATTCAGCTGATCTGCTGGATACCTTATTCAAGGTGAAATGCTACTGCAATGGAAAAAAATGTCTGCTTCTTAACCTTTTTAGCCAGTGTGCCCTGTTAAACAGATGTCCTGTAAACAGTACTGAACAGATCAGTCTTAAAGCTACTGTTGAGATATTTCTTTATCTCCAAATTAAGGGGGAAGGGAATGTTTATTACTCTCTTAATTTATAGCTCAGGATTATCAGAGGATACAGGGAAGTAATTAAAACCAAAATCACCTACTTATTTGGTGAGACTCTTCTTACTGCTGACCTGAGGTTGTTTCATGTTGGGATCCTCAGACTTTTTGGCTTTGTACTTTTCCTTTAGCTTATCATAATTACAGATTTGTTAGAGAAGAGTGAGAGAAAATGTGTATAAAGGTACAGTCAGCCTCCCAGACAGAAAGCACACTTAAGAGGTAGACTAATTTTTTTTTCTATTATATAAGGGGGTTTTTTGCTACATAATTTTATCTATGGTCAATCCCTCCGTCTTCTCAATTGTGTAATTATACCCTGAGAGTTTTTCCCTCTGTTCTAGCCAAATATTTCTGTGTGTTCATAGGCACAGATATCGTGAAACCAAAGTATTCTTCAGCTTGTTGTTGTCTTCTGGTTTTCTGTGTCAGAAAACATAACTCAAACCTAGGTCTGGAAAGGTATTAAAATAACTGTATTCATATCAGGCACAATTGTGGATTTGCTTTGCAGTCAGCAATACAGATAACACTGAGTACCCTGCCATATACACTGGAAGGCATTGTTAACGTTAGAAATTACGCAGACTGTTGTGCTTTATCTCCTGCTCTTATCCTTGGTCACTGACTTTCACTTTTTACTATTCTAGGCTGGAGGGAGGCAAAATTGCATTATAGTGTGATCTTCCAAAAAATAACAGAGCAATTTTATCACATTTATTCAATAAAATATGTATAACAACTTTTGCTGAGGTTATAATATAACAATAACTAAACAAAGTATATGATAATATGCTATCATGGCTAATCTTCACAGAAAAACCAAATCTTTCCTTAGATTTGTTTTCTGCTTCCTGAAGAAGGAATTGATTATTTAGGTTGCTTCCAATCTGTATTGTTTCAGTGAAAATACGCTACAAGATATGCCTTAAAACTATTCCCCGGGTCATGTAGTCTCCATCCTTAGAGGTTTTCAAGACCCAACTGGATAAAGCCCAGAGCAAACTGGGCTGACCCTCCTTTGAGCAGGGATTGGGCTAGAGACCCCCTGAGATCCCTTCCACTCCAAATTGTCCTGTGATCTTATGATCCTATGACTCCTGGTAATTTGAAAAACTGGGAAGAGGAAATAGTATACTTAATGAGGATTTCAGTTGGAGAGTACAAAGGCTTTAAGTAGATTAATGTAAACACCTATCTGTTACCATCTAAAGGTTTTAAGTTTGTCCTGAAAGCATTGATGCTTCCCTCTCTGGAAATTATTATGATCTAGCTTCTCTTTTGGGAAGTTGCTCAGTTTTTCACACAAGTTTTCTCTTATGACTGTAGAAAACTGCTATTAGTTTGTTTAATCTGTGCAATATCATAACATATATTCTACTATGTTCCTATTGGCCATGTTTCTACCAGCAAGAGGATCAAATGATCAAATTTGATCTCAAAAGAGATCAAATGTTACCTGTTGCTAGACACTGTCTGCTGAACACCTCTTTATTGAATACAATTGACGTTCCCTCCAAATTCAATGCAAAAACTGATGTATTAAATTGCACAGGCAAAGCTGAAACTGTATTTGTGTTGCTTCTGGGTCAGGACCCTTTTTTGCTGGGGCCCTACCTTTCTATCTTGCCATGAGTGTACAGACCACCTTGATATATATCGCAAGTCTTTCCTCCAGATAATCTACATTAGAAATTGGTCTTGCATTTAAGAGAGAGCGCATGTGGGGTATAGGAAAATCAAAAAGACCTCAGCAACAGTTTATAGAATAAAAAAGTAACCGATGAGAAAGTTAGGAGTCTAGAATTTAGAAATTTTTCATTTCAGCTATGTTATTCTCCAAAATGATTTTAAAACATGGTTATGATTGAAATCTACTTATTAGAAAAGGTAAAAATGTGTGGGTTTTACCATCAATTGATTTACAAAATGTCACAGCAGTAGCCAGTAAAAGTGAAATAACAGCCTTTTCACTTAATGGCTTGACACATGGGGAGCAACAAAGGATGTTTTAGGAACTGTAGAGACTTAAAAAAAAACAACTTGTGAAAATTCAAAGATGAGGTAACAACCTAATGTATTGTTTAAAATATATAAGGAAATAATTCCAAACTGCAGGATCTGGAGAAGAATAAAGCTCAACAGCTTGCTAGTAAACCGTATCAGAGGTTTATTGCTCCACTGAACAGGCCAAACTGTCCTTCCAGTCCTGACTTTGTTCTTTTACTAATTGTGTTAAGTTCAGGTTCGAATTCGCTGTAACACTAAATGAAAAAGTATAAGGAAACTTTAAACAGCTAACTGGTAATTGAGCTACATATTGAATGAGGAAGTGAGAGGCACATATGAGCTCTACTGCTTTGTGGCATCCCATGGGAACTTCATGCTGAGAAACTTTATTGGCATATTGTAACACCACGCCACTCTAAATGCCTTTTATAGATGCATTTGGGATCCTTTAAGTGAATGAAAATAACAAATTAAGACAAAAAATTAGTCCTGACTTACAACCTTCTTCCTTTCTGTGCTTTTCTCACTGTTTCATTGAGTTCCGATTGAACAGTCTGGCTCCTGCGTGACCACAACGCTGTACCGTCCCAGGAAGCTGTCTTACGCTGCTTGTAAATCCACTGTGACAAGACAGATCGGGAGACTGAGCTGGCTGTACTGCTGCATGATTTTACTAGGTCAAGCATCTCAGACAGAAGGATCAAAAGTCCTTCCTAAGCCACTGTACTAGCACACAGAAGGGGGTGGATGGTGTAAGTAATGGCATGGGAGGGAATTTCTGGCTTTACGTGTAGTTTTCTGTAAACTGAATGACCAGCCGGGTAGACTGGAGGCAATCTTCTGCGAATGTCCTCTGTGAGACAGTCATGAAAATCATGACTCAGAACAAGCATTGCAGTCTTTAAGTGCTTTTTACGAAGTATTGTGCTAAAAGAGATTTATGTATGTTTGGTTTAAAACTCTTGATACATAGTTCAGTGTTTACATATGTTTTGAATTACACTGCATGACCCAGAAAAGAAGCACAAAATTCTTCCAGGTACTGGACAAAATAGAGAACTTTCTGCAGAAAGCCTCTAGTTGTGATGTCCAAAATAACTGATGGTTCTCATTATTCCAATTAAATTACTTTGTAGTAAGAATCAATTTCTGCCTCTTGCAGATTCGTACTGAATCCTGTTTTGGTGAACCTATTTTGTTGGTCCTAAGACTCCACTGATCTCTAACCTATCTCTTTCTTTTTCTTACTTTACCCTCTGATATGTAAATAACAGTATGGTTCACAAATAGGCAATACTGGCAGGTTTGTGTTCTGCAGTTTGGTCAGATCAATGTATATCCATTATAAACACAATTTCAAACTGTAGACCATCATATTTTTTGTTCAGAGGATATCTATTCTCTTCTTTAACAGCAAGTATCTTTTTGGTTTATTCTTTGTATTTTTGATTGGATAAACAAGAGTCAAGTGCCTTTAATAGCACATTATGGGGTGCTTGCAATAGCACATCCATAGATGGGCTTAATTTTTAGGTTTCTAAAAAAAAGTTTTCTTAAAAAAACATTTTCTGTTGGCTTTTTTTATTTTGTTGAGGCGATCCATCCTGCACAGTGGTTACAATTCACATAGCTGAATTCTTGAATTGTTTTAATGCAATTTTGAAGCATGTTGCTTGGATAGACAGTGAGAATGCACCCTCTTTGTAGGGGGATCCAAGAGTGCGCCAAGAGTGGATAGCGGTGTACAGTAACAATACGCCATTCCCCAAATTATATACAAGGTCTCTTACATCTGAGAGACTGAAATATTGGAAAATTTGAACAAGTAATTATTTTTCAATAACTCAAATCCCATGTTTTCCAAATTTTCTGGAGCTGTTGCTCTCTGAAAAAGAGAAGAAAAGGCAGCACAGACTTCCACGCTCAGGGACGTGCTCGGGGTCGAGCCCTCCTGCCCGCTCAACAGGTTTGTCTCTAATCGTGGCAGACTGCAGCTGCCTTCCAGGCTGTCACCTGCCTGGGCACTAGCGAGGTAGAGGGAGAATGCAGAACGCTGTGGCACTAAAGCCTGCGTGGCACAGGTTGTATGATATGTTTTGGCAAGTCACATCTGCCCTAGGGTGAAAAGAGTGGGCCAGAAATCGTGTCACCAGAGCTGGTCTTCCTCCTTGCCTTTTCACTACGTATATGGCAAACGCAAATCTTTTGCTCTAAATAGATGACTATCTAAAACACGAACCCAAATGGATCAAAACTGAAGGTAATGTGTGAACAAATACCCTCGGTCTGGAAACAGCTTTTTAACTACAAAGCTTTTGGTTTATCACCGTAGTCATGGCAGAAATGGAAAGAACTAACTTCCACCAAAGACATAGAACATGACTAAGATAAAATGACAGAGATATTATTGTCTGCATGTGTGTATATGTGCATCTCTATTTCTCCACATTCTGAAGCATTCCGAAATGGTATGACATGGAGTCACAGAGCTTTCCTGAGCATCTGTGCTAAATGAACACTGGAAAAGAGGTTTCCCTAGCAACGCAAACCATATGTAATAGCTTAAAATAGCTTTTCTCCAACTCCTAGGATTTCTTAGTGGTTTGCTCACAATTTCCATTTAAATCAAGGTATCTGTGCCCAATTCAAAAAGGTTCTTCATTTTCTCAACTTCTATTAAAATGAACAAGCTTTGAAAATGCTCATTTCTTGCCAGAATGTCTCCCTCCCTCTTGACTTCTTGTTTACGAGGTAAACTGATAGCATATGTCCCCATAGCAAATGGGGACAGTGGCTGTCCACTTTATCAAATGTATTCCCTTTATGTTTGCTGTCTAAACCATTTTATTATAAGTATATTGGTGGTCTCTACGGCTTACTGTAACAGAAAACTTCTAGTTAAAGTAGAACACTTTGATTTTTGTGGTATTGTTATCATGAGAAGATAGGCTGTGTAACTATATAGTGTAACGCATCAATGATAACGTACGTGCATTCCAATTTGAATTTTAGTAGCAGTTTGTAGGCAAATTATGGTGCTTGAAAACACTGGTCAGTTCTTATTGCGTCTCTAGGAAAATAGGTATCAAATGCTATTTTTAACACGAGCAAACTGTGATACCAAGAGGCTAAGTGATTTCTCTGAGTTTATCTAAGAAGCAAGCAACAAATCTGAGACAGAACCCATGGATGTTGATTTTCAGATCCTAATGCAACTAGTCATTGTCATACTTTTAAAAAGTTAGAAGCTGGCTGAGAGAGCTTGAATTTGATTAAATCAAATGGTAATATACAGGGAAGATATCTAGATTCTTCTCCAAAGATTTTCAAAATATACATAGCAAAACCAAAGAAAGAACCAGGTATCAGATTTTGCTTTCTTTCCCAACAAATATGTTTGTTTAGCCTAAATGAGTGTTCTGAGAAATCACTGAAGAAAACATTTAATCTTGTGCTCTTCATGTGCTGTTCCATTTCTCAACAAGGCAGCCTCATGCAACAGTAGAACACAGCATGAGAATACAGTGCCTATTTCCTGACAAAACATTTTTAAACTGTAGTATTTAGATACCATAGCATACATTTCAACCTCAAATGAAGTGATGGCTGCAAAGTAGGGTGTTTCTTTAAATACTTTTAGTTATCCGTCTTGTTGCCTGTGAGCAGCAGACAGACTTCTAGTGAAATATCCTGGCTTATCATATAGAATGGAAACATTTACTAGAATGAAGTGAAAGATGTTGTATGCTAATAATTATTGGACGGGGAGAATTGTTGGAAAGAGCTAGGCTCTAAGGTCTTGTTCTACATATTTTAATTAGCTTTGAATTAAGTTTTGACTATTAAGCATTTGCTTGGAGAAGGAGGGAAGGGGGTGAACTGGGAGATTTGTTGTTAGAGCTGCGTGGGACGTTCTCGTGCCAGTGTGTCTGACGACAGAGTCACTGAGGTAGAGTCCGATTTCACAGGGGAGGAAATTTTGTTATAGCTTTTTTTCAGATATTGTTTTTTAAGTTTGTTCACTATACTTACCTTAAGCTTTTTCAGTGAACCCCGACAGTACTTCAACTTCATTCTTGTATTCGTTTAGCCTGCGTACCTAAAGGTATGCCATACACAAGTCGTATTCTTTATCTTATCACCTGATATAGTCATTCTCTAAATATAGTATCTTTGTTTTATTCTAGCAGAATGAAAGGAGCTAAACCATATTGGTGTATATTGGGCTAACGTATCTGCTTGACTATAACAAACAAATCCCTTTCTTTCTTTAAATGTGAAGGATTTTAGTGAAATTCCTCATTACAGTATTTCAAGTAGTTCAGAGTAAACAATTCGGCCACAAAACAACGGGGAAAATAAACTGTTCCTTTCTTTCAGAATGTTATCTATAACTTTCAAATCAAGCAAACTCTCTTCCGCTTTTCCAAGAATGCTTCAACAACCATACGACTTCCTGTTGATTGTACAATCGCATATGCTCAGCGTGTCTGTAAAAACTGCTCTGCATTGGTCGCATGTTTAATCATCTCCTTAACTTTTTCTAGAGACACTAAGAAGTGATTTTAAGAACAGTAATAACTCTCTAAAAAGTAATTTAACAGCTGTCTTTGCGGAGAACAAGCTGTATGGAGTGGAAATGAGAAGATAATTGAGTCATAAAGAAATTGTTTTGAAATTAATAGAATTGTCCTAGTTTCTTAATTTACTATTAAATGGTATTTTTTCCCCTCGCCTGTAATAACTCATCTTTAAAAGCTATACATGTTAAATGTAAGCCCGCGAAACATTGTGTGTTTTTAGTAAGTCATATTATGTCTCATTATAGCCTTCTTGGTGGGGGGCAGGGTTAGACTCGATGACATCCAGAGGTCCTTTTCAGCTTAAATTTTTCTATGATTCTATTTATGTAGCTATGAAAAAGAATCTTTTGAATAAGTATCCGTTGCTTCTGCAGGCTCAATATAAAATTAATTTCAAAATAAAAACCTACTTCTTCCTTTATTTTTTTGGTAACTCCTTCAACCCACTTTAATTTCACATATTTTGTGCCTTTTCAAGTTTGCCATAAGGTGTCATAATAGAAGGAGAAAATAGGAGTAAAATCTGCTGTAGGACGCCTTTGAGATGTATTCATTCTAATTTCTGTATCAGGAGCTCTTGTATGAGGCAACAGCATTTGTTTAGTCGGAAGGACCTCACTGGCCACTGTCCCTTGCGTTTGCGCGTTGCCTAAGAAGTCCTACCCCTCCTTGTGAATTACCGGCTTTGGGAAAAAGGCCATTCTCCTCTTCAATTTTAATCAGATGCCACTTACTATAACTTCACGAATTTTCTACACTTAGCAAACACTAGATATCAAAGGAAAAATTTCTTGGTTACTCTCACCTATCTATCTTCAACCAGTTGTGAGTGAATTTCTGTCAAATGCCATTAAAATTCCGCTTAATGTCACTACTTATCTCATGTGCTACACGTGCCTTTGTTCAGTTCCTAAGTAAAACTAAAGTAATCTCTAGCAGAGGCAGATGCAGCTTCTCAGCGATGCCAATGGGGTGTTCATCAGCCATCACTGCCTAGAATGTCACCCTCGCTCCCCTGCTGCAAGCTGCTCTTCCACTGCGTGAAAGCACTGAAAGGCCACACAAGCTGTTCAAGCCTCACTTCTGAGGGGAGATCAGCTACAACATCTTAAATAACCCATTTCAAATGTCTCCAGTTTCAAATTCATATTTTGACCTTTAGTTAAAGGTCATCTTTAGAAGACAATTAGTTTTTGCTTGTCCCTGAGGTAGCAATGAAGCGTTTTGGTTATCCATAGCAGAGTGGCCTAAAATCATCTTTTTAAAATACACTGCTGAAGTATATATTAAACTCTTATAAGTGTTAAAGAAACCACAAAATTCTCCACAAGACAGAAACATAATTACTTTTCCTAGCTCTTACTTCTTGCCAAATTCTGCAGTGTAAAAGTAATATAATAATTATTTCTAAGCACTTATAAAATAAAAGACAAGACTACCAGCAAGACTTTGTCAAGAATAACGTGTCAAAATAAACGCAAGTCCTTCATTAATCGGTTGTAGTAGGCATTATGAAGAACAGAAAAGAAGTAGTTGTCATTTAAATCTTGGACATGAGAATGTTATTTGACATTGTCTCATATCAGATAGTACTAAGTTCAGCCTGAAGTACTGTTTGGGGTAAACCATTATGGAACGGGTGTGAAAGTGGTTTGAAATCACACTTTTAAAGTAATTGACAATGGTTCACTGATAAATAGGAAGCTAAATCAAACTGGTTCCTAAGGAACTTTCCACTGAAGTTCCACTATGACTTTTCATAAATTTTCTAAATTACGTGGAGGGAGGAGGAAATAAAGAGAAAGCTTTGGTAGGAACTTACAATTGAAGATCATGCCAAGCTGAGAAGAGCTGCAAGTATATTGTAGCATAGGATCAGAATTGAATATTAAATCAGTAAATCAGAGACATTAAATAGCATCAGATTTGAATATTAACTCAGCAAATTTGAAACATTATCTGATGAACATAAGATGGAATTTATTTGTACAAAGTCCTATATTTAGGAAGAAATAACTGCAAAAATGTACAGATGGTTAGGGAACAGGTCTTTGGTATAGGGTCAGGAGTTTCACATGAATCACAAGCCAGGCATGAGAAATAGCACCATGTTGTTGACAAAAAAAAAAACCCACTGATCAGGATATTCAAACAGATTTTTTAGTCAGAATGACACGTAAGTAATCCTCCCCTCTACACTAGAATCATCAGGCTTTAACCAGAACATATCCAGATCTGACCGCAGTACTGCAAGTACAGGCAGACGTGCCGGAGAAAGTCAGGAGAGCAATGACAGTGATCATAGCTGGCTAGCATAGGACTTCTGAAAAAAAGCTTTCAAGAATTGCAGTTCTTTAGACCTACAGCAATTTTCAAACATTTAAACGAATGCTGGAAAGAAGAATAGTGTGGGAATAAGAAGAATAAGGGGAACAATATGCTATCTATATCCATGGGGGAAAGATCAAGGAAATAATGAGCTTAAATTGTACTACAGATAACCAAGGAAGCACCTAAATATAGTTGATCCAACGTTGTCATAGAAGCATTGACATGGCATCTGACTAGATGTCCAGTATTCTTTATTATGTTTGCAAACCTTTTATTTGTTAAAGATTTTTTGAAAGCTTTTTTCAAAATGTTGGAAGTTCAGTTAAAATAAACTTGGAGCAGTTATGTTTTTATTTAAAAATAAAGTTGCTGCTGTGTAAGATTAGGAATAATCATTTCTAAAATTTGCTTTAGGCATCAGAGATGGTCCACGAAATGGACTTTTTGCTCTTGAGGGGAAAACAGTGTCATGATGTACTACTCTGAATGCAGTGCTTTATCACCTTCTCTGTGAAGGATACATCGTGGTCCTTCCACTTCCTAGGCGCGTTGCCATTCATTATCAGCCATTCTCGTGAATCAGTGGTAGGACTCTGCTTATTTGGATACCCAGAACTGGACTCTTAACGCAAAAAACCCTCTCAATCTGGTCTGACCAGTGGTTTCATAGAATAATTCATGTGTTCCATTTTCACCAGGAAAATTATCACCTGTTTTCTTTTTTGGAAATGATCTTTTGTATTGAAAACTTCAGCAGACATCATTTCAGTGAGTATCTGTTACCAACTTTAGAGGACATGATGAATGTGAAGTGTAATGGCTCTCCCCAGAAAAGTGCTCAGCAGGAGAAAACATGACAGCATGTGTCCTTGATCTGTGCCACATTAGCTAACCGAAAAAATGGCATCATATGTGCAAGAAATTGGGGTCAGGCAGTGCACACTGATTTATTCATTTCCACCTGTTCAACATCTTCTGGGATACTGCAACAATTAAAGAGGTATTTTTTCCTCGTGGTACCTTTATTTCACACTGGAATGTGAACCAAGGCTGTTATCTGCTACTGAAAATGAAAACAGAACTCCAGGTAAAACTCTCATATAGGGGATAATACCCAAAATAGTCATGTATATGTATGTGTGTGTATATGTATATGTCAGAG
>VZTL01016818.1:40225-61627 GCA_013400535.1 Scopus umbretta
AAAAAAAAAGACAAAAGCCTATTCTTTTAGAAAGGAAATGGATTCTTTGTTATCTCTTCTGTTTCAACTCCTCTTCTTAAGAAAAAACAACAAGAGAACAAATACCGGTAGCTCTCTCCCTCTCTCTTCTGATTAATATACTGCAAGCTCTTCAAGCCGATGCTAAGCTGCTGCTAACTGTATAGGTGGGAATCCATACTGACAGGATGATGAGGTCAGACCTTAAACAAGTAAATCAGCTTAGCACAGGAAAGCAGCAACCATAACACTACCCAGCTGCTAGGCTTACACACTCACAGCACTATAGCACAGCTCTCTAATATATAACCTAGCCTCACATGATCCTAAGGGATCCTAAGCTGCAACTTAAGATGCAGGAAAGCACATACAAATAAAGTGACAAGACTTTCCATCTCACGAGGTTTTCCATCAAGCCTGCTAATAAGCAGTGCTGCATTGCACTGAAGATTTATAGAGAATTCTTTTTATAGTCATCTTATGCAGATTTTTGGTAACGGTTCACTGTGAAACTATCCTGCAGTTCATGTGTTTCCTTAAGGGGCTTGCATTTGTTTATCTTGCTGTGTAAAATTCCTACAAATGGCCTCAGTGTGGTAGCACTTACCTAAAGGAAAGAGGCAGCATTCGAATACATTGCGCAGAGCTGTATGTATTTTCTCACCTACAGATCGATTTCTTGATATAATTACAGGGGTATGAGAGCAGAGGGAGGGAGCTCATGAAAATCAGGGATGTGCTGCCTGAATGACTGTATCTGTGGAAAACACACTGCTTCCTGGCTAAGTGCCTGTGTAAACACCCTTTGCCATGTTGCTCTCAATTTCTCACGGACAGTGAAACGTGTGTGGGGTTTGTTGTTTTTTTTTTTTAGAAAACACCTTTCTTTTGACAGTGTACACTGAAACATGGTTTTGGCAAATTTAGTAGAGGATATACACTCACTCTCATCCATTTGTTAATAGGCAGGGCTGTGAGAACTGTTCCCTGTCTGTGTTGAAATAATGTACACAGAACGTTTTCACATGCAAACTGAGAATAATTAAATGGACTGGATTTTTTTTTCCTCACGTTACAGTTTGCTACTGATGATCTATAAAACCATAAGCAATGTGTGGAAATAAAAAAAGCTGTAACAGAGTCAGTAAAACCAGATTCAGAACTAAAGGAGGGTACCCCTCTCCAACACACCTTCTTACATCTCCTCTTCAGACCTTCCCATGCCAACTTCCTTTTTCTCTACGTTGTGATTTTTTCTTCTTTTTTTCTTAAACTCTACTGACAGGATGTTGACCCTCAAAACACTAAAATCTGCTTTCTTTTCTTTTTTTGGCTGCGTATAATGCAAACAGAGAAATGTGAAGTAGAGTTCTGAAAAGGAAAGGCAAAACGAGAGGATAGGGCTAAGGAATCATCAGCCTTTATGCTGGGCTGTCAAGCTCCTATTCGTGGTATTCAAGCAAATGATATACGGTATCATGGACTGGATGCATGTGAGATAAATTACAGGACAAGTGAAGAACAGTAAAATAGTTGGAAGATATTATACTGTTTAGATACACGGAGGGAAAGAAAAGACTTTGTACAAAAGAAAACCTATGGGAAAGAGTTGGCCATAAAAGGCGGAATGGAAGAAGTTGAGGAAAGAGGATGCTTGACAGACCCAGCCAATGCATCTTTGTTGCTATATAGAATATTGAGGCTGAGCTATTGCAATAAAATGGACATTAACATGTGATTTTGATAGGAGGGTAACTGTCCATGACAGACAGAACAAGAAAAATTTGGCTGCAGATAAGAATCCTTTCTTATGTGAGAAAATGAACTATTTGCGGGAGCTAAAATACATTGCGGCAAGCCTTACCGCAATGCTTTGGCATAAGTGCTCCCATCGCCGACCCCAGCCCTCTGCTACGGGTTACTGGTCTCGCAGCAGTCGGCAGGGCTCGCACGTGCCTTGGCTGCTTCACTGAGAAGTCACGACTGAGCACCCAGCAAAGGCTGGCTTACGCTCAGGCTCCAAGCCCTGGGCCTCAGCAGCTCTGAGGCAAGAGCCATTCTGCTCTGCCGCTGCTCTTCCCGGCGCTGTGATTTACACAACAGCAAAGACTGCCACATTGGCACACACAGCCATCCCAAACCGGTGCAGCTCCCCTGGAAAAGTAATACTCTCTTTAACAATCCTTCACTAAACCAGTGTTCTGTAACGTTTACTTGAGAATGAAATGAAGGAAGGACGTCTGTGGTAGAATACCAGCCTGTAAGTATTCCTAAAGGAACATATTTTTAAAAGACTTCATTTTATGTGTTATAGGAATGGATAGAAACTAGAAAACCTGTTCAACTTCTTAGAAGTTATATTAAGAAGAAGGTTTGTAAAGGCCTGTTTGTGAGTTTAATAAGGGGTTTCAATTTAAGCTTGTTGAGAATATAAGCTAATAAGGAAGCTGCTCCCACGCTTCAGGGATTTTAAAGAATTTACAGGGAGTGAATGGGTAAATGAAAATGCTGGCCATTGAGTAGGAGAGATTATTATATGCCCAGAAGTCAGTGTAAGATGTTTTCACACTTTAATGATGACCTTTTATAAAAATATGACATTTTCTGGAGACACAAGTGTTTTGGGTATTTTTTCTTGCATTACAACTATATAACATTTAAGTTAATGTTTCTTAACTTTTCGATTTCAGCCTACACACCTATGGATGTTATTGTTTTCCATTTCACAAAAGTAATGAGACTTAGTGGTATCTATGTATATTCCTCAGAATTGCCTACATGGCAATCTGAGATCTATTTTAAGGAGGCAGTCTCTATATACCAAGTTAATAAAATAATTTATGACAAAATCTTATAGAGGTGGACAGAAAACATGGTTTCTTGCTACTGTCTTAATCAGGTCATTGAGCTACCTCAGCAGCTCTGTCAGTTCCTCTTAGCAACAGCTCCAAGACATTTAATTCATATTTTTTCACCATGTCACAAAGCTTCTGGCGGTTTTCTTTCCTTACATCACTTTTGCAGAAGTCATCCTTTACTCCAGGATATCATCAAAAGCATATTCCTTGAATTTTACTTGAGAATGTACAAACAGTACTTCTGTTTGTCAATTACCCTCTTTCCTATAAACTCAATACATGTTTTGGCAGAGGTAAAGTGTATCTAGCTAAAATTAAAATAGTAAAACTGGACATTTGCTCAAGAGATTGTCTTGCTCAAAAAGTCAGCTTGAGTCAGCACAGAATATGTTTCAGGTAAGGCATAAGTAGATTATTTTTCACACAGCTTGTTACCGTTCTGGCTAAAATTTCAATGTGTTGTACTAGGCCAGTATAAGTGATTTGATAATCCAAAACTTCAGACCTAAAATGATTAGAAGCAGGTATGCAGCGAAAAGCTGCACCATGTTTATATATATATTCTATGTAGCTGCTTTTAATCATTTAGATCTATCTTCTGGTAAGAAAACTAAGTTCTCTCAAAACTGAATACAATGTGTTTACTTCTTGATGATTTCTTTATAAATCTCTAACCTATTTTTAGGTGTATCTCTAACTGGGTTCAAACTCCTAAATGTGAAAAGTTATAAGATTTTTCTGTTATTACTATTCTTAATTTAATATGTTTGGTCTTCTTTAGATAAATATCCACCATAACGGCATTGTTTTCCCCCTCACCGTTGGAAATCTCCAAAGAACAGTATTTTCTAGGTCTAGCAAGGGCCACCAAGAAGGTCAGGCAGCCGGAGCATATGATGGATGAGGGGAGGCTGCTAGACTCTGATTTGTTCAACCTTATGAAGAAAATGCTCAGGGCATCTTATTGCTGCCTTCAAGTACCTAGTGGGAGAGTACAGAGAAGACAGAGCCAGGCTACTTTAGAGGTGCCCAACGACAGGTCTAGAGGCAACAGGCACATGTTGGTACATGGGAAAATCTGGTTAGATATAAGAACTTTCTACCCATGAGGGTGATCAAGCAGGTGGGAAGAGGTTGCCAAGAGAGGCTGTGGCATCTCCTTCGTCAGAGAAAGTGAGATCCCAAATGGACTTGGTCCTGAATAACTGCTCTAACTGGAAAAGATATTTTTTTTAAATGAGATAAAACTCAAAGATAGCTTTGGACCAGAGGTCTTCAATGCCAGGCTCACTGGCTCAAATCGGAAAAATCTGCATATGCTGAACGAGGCAATCAAAAAAGCAAGCTAAGCACAGAAAGTTAAAAATGTTTTCTCATGTTTTTCAAGATATCTGATGTCTATTCTGACATTACATTTTTTAGAAATTCAAGTTAATTACAAGCTCATATCAATACTGTATACTCTACTGTGCTTGCATTTGGGGGAACATCATAATAAGCTCTATGTATGTACAGATTGTTGATAACTAAAAAAAGTCCTGTGTAAAAAATGTGTATACTCTCTACCCAAACACTATTCTACAGGCTCTTCACAGCTGGTATGCTCAGCCTGGGTGCTTACACTGCCTATGAGGCCAGACAAAGAGAATAAGAAGCTGAATATTTTTATTACACTGTTTTGAAAACAGTGCTTCAAGAGAACTCCCATTAGTCCATCCTTTGTAAAAGAGATATTCCAGGAAACATCTGCATAGCACAGCACCAGCATTAACAGAAGTCAAAGTTAAATGGAAAGGAACATGACAAAAACAAAAACAAATAGCTACACTTAAAATCTGCAGGGAAGTTCAACTTTCATCTAAAAGAAAACTTTGAATCCCAGCAAACACAAATCAGTTTAAGACAATTAGTTACTTTGGATACTTCCTACTAAAGGAGGCAGGAGAGATGATCCACTTAAGGGAAAGTGTTGACACATTTAAATGCAACTGCTTCCTCAAATAACTGGAAACTGTACTACAGATTGCAACCCACCTACAAAGCTGTATGCCAAAACTGGAAAAAAATCACAGAATTTCTATAAGATCCAAGGAAAAAGAATGTGAGAAATAAGCCCGGTATAAGTAAGTCTGATTAAGATCTTGCTAAACAGGAAGAACATTGTCACCCTCAAAATGAAACCAGAATGTTAGAGTGAAATAAGAAATAGCAAATATCCACTTTTACAGGGTCTCCCATGAGCAAGGACTTGAAAGTGATGACACTGGTGCGGCAAAAGTAAGCTCAGACACATGACTTGAAAAGAAACTCCTGTCACAGGTCAAGAACAAGGTACAAAAGAGTGGAAAAAAATGTGGAGAAGTATAAAAATATTTCCTACTCATTTTTATAACATTTTGTATAGCTTGAGACATTTTTCTTGATTTTCAAGCTGTTGTGCTCAAGAAAAGCCAATTGTGACATGAATTATTTCATTACCTACTGGTAAAATCAAGGACCAAAATACAATGTTGTAAAATGGAAGAGGTAAGAAAACTTCAGAATAATTATGAATTTATTAAGAGTGTGGAATTTAGCCTGTTATCATACTTGTTCTTCTGTTGTAGACAAAAATATTAAATCAGTTGCCCAAGCTAACAAGTCTTTTCAACCCATCAAAATATACCGATTATTTGCTGTCAGGGACTGAGGCAGATGAGAGAGAGAAGACAACTGCCAACAGATTTGAATAATGAAGGAAGGTGGCAAAGGGTTAGGGCCAGGATTTTCCAAAATTATTACTTATTCTGGATGCCTTACTTGAGAGATCTCCGAAACACAAACAGCACTTTCCAAGGCACAATTATTTAAGTGGCATTGTGTGAACAGTTAAATATACTGTTCAGTTTAAAAAAATCTTGTCTAACTTTTATCTTCCTCCTTAAGCGCCACTATGGACCAGATGACCTCATCCATTCTGCGATTCTGTGATTTTTACCCTGTCCAACACTAACAAGGAAAATGGTACGGTAAACATGCTGCCAGTTGGCAGCATCCTTCTCTTCAGTCTGCAGGTACAGCTGCAACGCGGCCCGTCTGCAAGATCACTTCCCTTCTGCTGAAGCAGTGACTGTTCTAAATCTCTGCCAGCTGGTATGAGAGGTATGCTGGGGGCGGTTTTCCTCAGCTCCTTCCCTGGCTGCAGACTTTCTTGATATAGCACATGCATAAACTCGTGGAATCTTTATGAAGAGAAATTATATTGAACTACTACTCTTATAGAAAATCTGCCCCTTACGAAGAGTAACACTCCCAATTATCGCGAAGGATTAGCAGAGCCAGAAAAAGGCAATCTGTGGTTTTGCATGAACAAATGGTGCTTTGCATACTATTATATGCAAAGTAGAAACCTAACAGGTGGAGCATTTTGACTTTCTAAGAGCCCACTTCTAAGAAAGCATTTTTCCAAGTGGATTAAACAAGCAACTTTCATCTTAAAATAGCTCTAAATATACTTTAAGTGAAAAAGTCCTCATGGAATTTCCAAGGTGAAATTTCAAACTTAATATTGATTTTCTTTTGAGGGATAAAATTACATTTCTAGGAAATGTTTTGTTCTGCATGCCTCAGAAACAGGTGTTTTACTGTATGACTTCATAAAAATTCCTGTTGCTCTGTTTTTGGTTTTTACTAATTAAGTATGAGCAAAACATTGTAGTCTGCAGAGATACAGAGATACTATCCTGAATTTAACCATTTAAAGGTATTGTTTGTCTGGCTGGTTAGGCCTTTGCTTTTAAGTTCTGCCAGGTATTTAAATAAATTCTATTATTTTATTGATCTTTGTTGAAGGGAAGTATAACTTAGGCCTATCTATGACCTAAAATTGGAAAAAAACTATTCAAAATATAAAAATTCTCTTGCACACAACATCAAAACAATTGAATACAGAACTAATACTTGTATTTGTCATAGAAAAATCTTAAACTGGATTTCAAAAAAGAGAGAAGACGTGCAGGGAAAATAATTTTTTACAATCAGTTTCCTACTGCCAATAAGTATGGTTATTTGCCAACTGAGAACACAGGATAAAAAGACATTATGACATATGTGCTGTTACTAATCAATGATATAAACGTGACATGCACCATTTATGGCTATAAGATCAACAACATACTAATCAACCTGTCACTTCATAGACAATATAACCTACATAGACTGAAACTAATGTTCACAATGTTACTTCATCCTAAGCAAGCTCCTAAATTAAAAAAGAATGGGATCTTGACAATCAAGCTTTGTTATTATTAGCGCAAAGCTGTTACAAGTCACTGTGTGATACACTGTGCTGTAACCATAGAGCTACTGCAAATAGTGCCAGGATAACCTCTCAAGGCACTGAGGAGGTAGTAAAAGCCATCATCAGTAATCCAAGTTCAGTTCAGGAATGATACAGTGACATAGTCTCTCTTCTTTTTGGTCAGAGGGTTCAATAAAATGACTCTAAATTATTCTAATATAATCAATTTTATATGTGTGGAAGATACTAAATGTATCACATGCAGTATTCTAAATCCTTCCTCCCAAAAGTTTTCAGGCAAGTAGCTTTTATCATTTGCATCTCTCACTAGTTACTGTTTTTAGCGTAACTTCTAGCATTAGTCTACTAGTAATAGGCTGCCTTCCGTAAGAGCTCACTGTCTTGAAAGTTCATTTCTCTAAGCTACACCACTTCTTTCTCAAACTTATTTCTTATTACAAACGTTACCACAAGTTTGACCTGCATAATGTTGTTTGTATAAAATGTCTTGTTGCCTCTAGTGACCTCTAAATTAAACCAAAAACACCCCATCCCTCCCTGCTACTTAGTAGTTAATAAGAATCCATAAAATAAATGTGTTGACAACACTAAACCCTCCATATCACTTGCCACATCTTTGTAGTGTGAGAGGACAGCAAGTTTTTGTTTCCAGTATAACTGATTTAATATTTTATATGTTGTTTTCTGGAAACTGCACAAAGTACTTGGAAAAAATGTCTTGTGTTTTAGAAATGCAGGAAACATCCCTTTTCCCCTATTAACTCCAAGTAGCACACAAATGTCACACCTCCTGGAAATAAGTGCAAAGTTGAATCCTAATGCATCTACTGTCCAGTCAGAAAGGGTCTGTCAGGGTTTGGTTTTTCTTTTTATTTGGAGGTTTGTTTGTTTACTTATTCTTGAAGTATCCTACTAGTTCAAGTACTCCAGAACAAATTATTTTCATTCTTCTCTCATTGGTCCTTAATGATCTTCTTCAGGAGTATTTTCTATAGAGTATGAAGTAAGGTAAGCCTTTCTGTTGTAAGTAAACAGATCTGAACAGGTCATTGGCAAGATGCATGCATGAATGAACCTGTAAGCCCCATATTGCAATAACATTGAACATGAGGTAGGCAGCGATGATCTAAATATAGTTTGTCTTCTTCACTGTTCATGTAAAAAAAAAATATATATGCACACAAACTAAGCAATTGGAAATTTAGCTACATACTGTGAAACACAAATTGTTGTATGCTTTAATTCCATTTTACTGAGAGATGACATTCTCCTTTTTGATAGTAGGGTTTCCAATTTACAAAAGCAGTTATTACAAATAGAAACTGACACAAACACAAGTATGTCTAGATTGTTTCTTTATTAGATGCCACCAACTTAACTCTACACTGCTTTCTATGTGAACTGGCACAGGACAAAAAAGGGAAAACAATTACCTACACAACATGGTTGTGGAAATGTGGTATTGAGAGCTATGAAGATAGCTTTATGTAAGTCTATAATAGCCTGCATCACAGAAAAGCATATCTTTACCTTTTTCTATTATAGTGTCACAGAATAATTCTGGTTGAAAGGGACCCCAGGAGCTCTCTGTCCCAACCTCCTGATCAACACGGGGCCAGGTATGAGGTCAGAGCACGTTACTCAAGATTTTACCTACTTCTGCCTTGAAAACCTCTAGAACGGAGACATCAGAACACCTCTGGGAAACTTGGTTCAATGCTTGACTGTCCTAATGGTGAAAAAGTTTTTCATATAGTGGGTCTGAACCTCCCGTGTTTTAATTTATGCCCACTGACTGATGTCTCTCCTCCTCCTACCATGGTCTGTGAAGAGGCCCGCTCAGTCTTCTCGATGACCCTCCTGTAGGCACCGGGAGGCTGCTGAAACTGTCTCCCCCAGGCTGAACGAGCCCTGTTCCCTCAGCCTTTATACCCTGGGCAAATGCTTCAGCCCCAACTATCCTGACGACACCCTGCTGAATTCTCTTCAGTTTATCCATATCTTTCTTGTGCGGTTGGGGCTGTGTGAGTGCAAACTTGGCAGTATTTCCTACGAGGTCGAATGAGTACTTACCTAGTAAGTGATAGAATGGTAGGTGCAACTTTTAATTGCATTTATTACATGCAACAACTGTATCAAAACAAGCATTGATTCTTAGCATATGACAACATATGTTCCATAACTGTAAAAGGATCATGATAGCTATAGCCATTTAGAAAATATTTGACTTTTCTGCTTATTCACTGATAATAACAACCCTTATTTATCCACCAAGTATTATCACTGGATATTAAAGAGTATGGAAAGGATCTGGCATACCCTCAACACAACCTAGCATTTTGATTTGACACTTGTCAGTATAGGTCTGTATCATATGCCATCTCAAAGCCTTGACAGAATAAGGACTTATGCCCAAGGTCAGTCATCTCTGGGAAGTTTTTGAATGAGATCCTTGTTCATTGTCTCTTAAAAAGTAATAAATGCTGCTTTCAATTTCAAGAGAGGGAGGCCTTTGAGCCAGTCGTATTTCTGTGCATTGTAGAATGTAATGATTCTTAGATGCATTTAGTTTTTAATCCCACAAATGTCTTCTGAGGCTCATGAAAGGCGCTATATATGTCAATAAAAAATCCTTAGAATGTGTGGCCATGCATCTCCTCCGAATCATTGACATCAGAGGTTACGGGGCTCTTCGATTATTCATGGAAAAATGACCTGCATTGGGGCAGGTGTCTGAGAGGTCTGAGGCAGTCACTTCAAGTCTTTTCTCCTTAATGACTTACCTAACTTCCAGTACACATATTGATTTCAACACAGACACACACCAGCTGGCTTGTTCTATCTACAAGCATGGAAACAGGCATTCTGGTATACCATCTGGTTTACCTTTAGATTAACACAGGGAAGCATGCATTTTTTTACAAGAAAGGCAAATAAGTTTGAGGCTGTTACGGTGGATTTTTGTAGTGTATTGATCCATCAACCTTTTCTCTACCTTAGTTTCCCTCCCAGTTGACATCAGTTTTCCTACCAATTTTCCCAGATGCTTGATCTCTCCTTTGTGATGCCATAAGAACACAAAGGACAGAATACTTTTTAAAATCATATGATTACAAGCATCACAGTCAAAGCTCATCTGGAAAAGCGCTGTAAATCAATATTTTTGTCAGCAAAATCTCTCCCAGCATCCTAACACCATCCTTTTGGTCATGTCACCCATAAAAGTAAACAATAACTCTATTTTTACTTTGATGAAAAGCCATACAGATCCACATCACAATATTATTGTCCTTCAGCCTGGCTCTAGCTGTTGTCAGCTGCCAACGTGCCTTGAGGCTGCACTTTTACTCTGTGATGCTAGCCCAGAATATAAAAACAAAAAAACACATTTAAACCATCCGAGTCCTATCCTTCTCATGCAAAAAACTTTGTTCCTGTCATGTTTGCCATTTTTAGAATAGACAGGCTCAGTATCTATATTTTGGCGCATAAGAAATTTTTAGTAAATGTTTTCCTATTTTCTGGGGAGAAAAACACAGATGATGTACATATGAGTACTGTATCATAAGATGAAAACTGGAGAGCTGATAGTAAGACATAATACGTTTTATCTTCATATATATTCATTAATAATAAAAAAGGTACTAAACAACATAGTGATCAAATTTGAAAACAATAGCAAATTTCAGGGAGAGAGGAATAACATGAAACTTCCAGAAAGCACAGGTTACTGAATACAACGTACAGTATTCTGAGGCAAAGCCTATTACTGACAGATTCCCAAAGGAAGAGAGAAATACAGCCTGCTGAAAGAGAAACAGGAGAACAGAACCCAGCACATTAAATTATGCTAAATTTTATTTAGCATAAAATAGTTGAAAAATCCAGTTACAGACTAGGACAGGGTTGTGATGGAGAAGAGCATCTCTTGATTTAGTGTAGATTATGCTGCCTTACATTTTTTCAAAACTTCGTCACTAGTCTTATTTGATCCAGTCCCATGTCTCTCAACCGTGAATGTGAATTTTGCTGTGACTTGTGCCAGCCCAAACATCAACAATGTGAGAGGATTTTCCATAGGTGTAACAGAGTTACAGAGTTACAGTAGACAAGCAGTCCTTAAGACAAAGAAATGTAAATTCCATTTTAAATTTCCAGCTCAGTTTTGGGTGTTTGAGTGAGATGCAGGCAGTCTATCCAGCATGTTTGGAAGACAGCAACTCCACAGTACGGTATTGGTCAACGGCAATTGCTGGTACTTCTGGGATAATGTCAGGTAGCACTATTTCCTGAAAAACCCATTGTTGCACTGTAGAAATAGATGCAGAACAGAAATTCCCCTTCCTTGATGGACATATGTGTACTGATGAGATCTGACAATGGAAGGTGGCCCTTTTCTCTTTGATTAAGGAAAATACTTGCAGCTGCATACATTAACTGTAGGAATTTTTGAGATACCAAAGACAGCGCTGATGTAATAAATTGTCATATTGCAAATACAGTACCAGAGAGCTGTTCTAGAAGAAATTGAGCCTAGCACACCTCCTGAAATTAAACTTCTGCTGAAATAAATTGGTAATATTTAAATAATGTAGTTTAGCATATGTCACAAACAAGAGGGATGGTCTCGGTTGATTATGTCAATTTAAATGGCTGTTTACAAGAAATCGTACTGAGGTCTCAATTTGAACATCAGGGGTCATAAAGTACTTTAATTTTGTTTAGGAACACATTTTAAGGTGCTGGATACAGTTGGAGTGGCAGTGTTTGGCATTTTGGTTTACTGAGTTTCATAAATTCAGCTACTGATAATGCCTCTTGTTAGTGAGTAGCTGATGGCTGTACACTTTCTTGATAGAGTGAACATTTAGGAACACTAGATGCCATCACCATTTTAATGTAAAATACAACTGACTTTAAAGAACCAAGTCTGTAATTGTGGTGGTGTTAATGTAGAATTAATGATCACAGGAAAAAATATACCTACCAAATTCCACTGCTTTAAAATACAAGATTCAGCTAATCATTAAAACATACAGAAAAGGCTTTGACATGTGATTGCCTTTTAATCACTGTTAGCGGTTGGGGGTTTTATGCTTTATTTCATAATTTTATGTTTCATGTTAATGAAAATGTTACGGGAGAAACCAGTGGGAAAAGAAAAGCCATTTGCCTCTCCTTACTTAATAACTCCATCTTGCTGATCCATTTAGGTATTTTTTTTCCCTCTGAAATTGCTTTCTGTATGCTGGAACACACCTCATTGTTTTTCTGCCTGCCACAGTCTAATCACTCTGGCTTGCAGACCTCCCACTTACATAATAACAAGTACATGCCACAGAAAAGTCATTACTGTATCACTAGGACATATGGTCCCCTTGAAAATAACACATTTTTTATCCTCTAAAGGAAACAATACAGAAAATCTAAAAATCTGTTGTGTGATTCATATAATTTATATATTAGGATCTTTAACCACATTCTTTTCACAGATTTGGTAGAGTCCAAGAAGCTTTAGCTTGATGACCAGGGTGCATTTTAAATTCTTTGGCAGCATTCTTACAATCAATACTGAACTGGGGTGGTTCCAAGATCCTCAGCATTTCTGGAAGTAAAGTTCAACTCATGTAAGACCCATTCTTACAATAGTTTACTCTGAAAATGGAGTCACATAAATTCACTTGCACAGAGACACGTCTAATCTACATTTAAGTCTGTAAAAGTACATAGTCTACACTGGTTAACTTATATTAATGTATCTATTGCACTAACCTTTTTATTACAAAGACTATATCTTCTCTACACCAAAGCTACTTACGCACTCTGTTGAGTACTCTTAATGATTTGATGTAAGGTGTTGCATATCATCTCTCCATTCTGAACATCCTTTCTTTAGAAACAAGTAAGGTTTTTTTCCCCCCAATACCTTGCTAAGTAGTTTATTTCAGACAGTAAGCTATTTAAGTACATAATGCTTCTTGCTTTTACTTGCACCGTGTTGCGTGATGGTAGATTCTCTGGTGTTCAACTGCATGAAGATTGCAGACTTTACTAAAGATCTTAAAGATGGATAGCTGAGCTTTGTATAGATGGCAATGGCACGTATTCTTGTCTAGTCCAGTTTTAGATGTTTAAAATTCTACCCTATTAATTTTGGCACAGATCTTGGGATTAATTGAATTAATTAATTTCAGAGTACAGAATTATAATTCTCTGATAATCTGCAATTCCTAAATATAGTTTTGTATTTTGTGTACATGGCACACATTCTGCAATTAATAACATCCTGTGAACATCTGGATGACATTTTTCCTCCTCCTTCAGTGAAGAACGTGTAAAGTCAAAACAGTTGCTCTCTGAGGCTCACATCTGTCAGGAAAAACCCCAGCTTCCTGATACTTCTTGGTTCCCTCTTGGGGAGATTCTTTGGTCTGTAAGTGACTTGCCCTGGCTCGGAAAGGTTTGCCCTTTTAGCTTGTGTTATCTGTCTGATGTCCAGGTCAGCCCGTGCTCCAGGCCCCTCAGCTCTCAGGCCTTGCTCCTGCGGCCTGCCAGGCCCCCGCTGCTTGCGGCAAAGGTCGGGCCGGGGACCCCCGAGGGGCAGAGCCCTCTGCTTCCTTCGCCCGCATGCCTTCCGCCTGTTTGAAAGAGTCTGAGGGGCTGAGGCGTCCCACCTGCCGGCAGAGAAACCTGGCAGGAGGGTGAAAGGGATAGCTTCCATTTTTTAATTTTTTTTTGGTCCCCAAAATAACTGCAGTAGTTGGAGCGCAAAGCGGGGCAGGAGGGAGGGCCCCGCCGTGCAGTAACCCCGCAGAGCAGAAGTGACTCTTCAGCGTTCAGCTCAGTGTGGGCTCCTGGGATGGGAGTTGTTCGGAGGCACGCAGCCAGAAAGGGTTTTAGGCTTTTAACCGTTAAAAGCGTTCCCTATCAGGAGCCCATATGTGGTGGAAATGCAGCAGCCCTGATAGTTTTTTTTGCAGCAGCCCTGTTAGTTTTTTGCCCTTTGCAAGCAGGTGTGTAACAGCCTT
The DNA here is from genome assembly GCA_013400535.1 of Scopus umbretta. NCBI lineage: Eukaryota > Metazoa > Chordata > Aves > Pelecaniformes > Scopidae > Scopus > Scopus umbretta. Next base: position 54,430 of record VZTL01016818.1, read on the forward strand.
GCCCCCCCCCCCCACACACACACACACACACAGGGAGAGAGGAAAAGAGGCTTCTCTAACCCAGCAAAAACATTTACCTACACCAAACATCATGCTTTGCCATCAGGTAGTTAACTCATTAAGCTAGATGCACAAATCAGCTTCTGCAAGGCTGAGACCTAAACCACAAAAGAGCTGCATCCTCAGCTACGCACGTTAGGAGAAGTTCCGTGAGGGCTCTGTCGTCGGAGATTGCCTCCTGAAAACCAAGCTGCAAGCTCGTTGCCTGGCTGTATTTGAGCAGGACAAGGAAGCACGTATTTAGTACAAATACAGTATTTGAATTCTCAGCATGTAGGAACTAACAGTTTTACTCGGTGCTACCATGATATTTAAGGATAGGCTTTACTTTGTGTCACTTTTTATAGCTGTTCGCAGAACTGTTTGGAGACATTATTCACACACGATACTGATACATGGCAGCAAAAGATGAACGTAAAGAGGGAATGAGGCAAAACCAATAGGTCAGTCCTAGTCTTTATAAATTTTAATTAGTGTTCATCAACTGCTGCTGGTACTCAGCCCAGCCCAGGTTTTGTGAATTAGCACATAACACCCTTGGAGAGCTTTGCAGTGCGGGATACATCACAGCTGAGTCTCTCAGAAGGATGGATGTGGGTTTGTAGGACAAAATTCAGAGACTTTTCAAACCATTGGACATGGTTTGCATGGGACCTGGAGCCATCACCATGCAAAGGGGCTCTGCCTAGTGGGAATGAGACATATTAGAAATGCTGCATGGGCCCTCGCAGGGGACCGCGAGACACAGATTTGAAACTGTTTCAGCCTGAAGATTAAAAAAACATGCTTGGACAAAAAGAAATGAAAAAGAAACATCAGATTCTTTGTTGAAGCCTGTTTAAAATACTCTGTCAGCAGTGTAAAATGATGTAAATGGATCAGAGCTGCAAACTCAATTTTTAATGAGGTAATCTGAAATGGGAAGATCTCAGGCACCTAGTCCAGGTCAGTGCAAAATTGTCCTTACATTGTGTTCTCTTTAGTAAGCGTTATAGTAATTGAAATAGATCATCCATTTCCCTGTAAAAGAGACAGTATTGAAGTAACATTTTCTATCAACAGGGTAGCTTTCTTTAACTGCAAACTAAACTTTCTTTTTTCTCTTTTTTTTTTTTTTCCCCTCTTTTCTCTTTTCTTTTTTTTCTCTTTTGTGCACGGTTGTCCTGTCATTCCTACAAAGAATTCAGTGTTGAATTCCATAGCATGATTAAAGCCTTTACTTAGTTTATTTTTTTTTAGCTCAAGGTAGTTTATTTTATTCTTTATTTCCTCTTTCTTCCTGATTTTTCTTAGAGCCAGTTTTGATACTTTTTCCTATATTATTTAACCCCAAGGCTGAACGCACATTTCCCACCTCTTCAGTTTAGCAGAGGAATATGAACACAACTAGGTGGAAATTCCTGTGTTGTGTTATGTCCTCTGCACAGTTCTGTTAATAACCTGACTAATATAAATAGTTCCATTTTGAGTTTGAGACAGTCTCCTGAATTGCTTGTTTTTAAGGCAAATAAACATAATATAGAAACTTTTCAAGAAATCCCTTAGTCAGGAAATTATATGGTCCACAAGTATAGTCATTAAGTTTGGTCCATTCTTCTTCAGTCCTGTCAAAAACCTATTAGGTTTCAGCAGGTTCTCCCCAACCCATAAATCTTACCAGACATCTCTTATTTCTTAATTACATAGCATGGACCGTCAGCTTGCAGATGTTGTACAGGAATTTGAAATGTCAGGGATACACGGTTTCAAGTGATTATTTGTGCTGCTGAAGCTGTGCTCCAAAACTGTAAGTCTCAGATTTGCTTTCTTGGTTAGTTTACGATACAGCTCTCGTTATTTACGTGCAGTTGTGAAAACATTTTTGGGTGGAGAGAAATAAGCTTACTACATATTTAACAGCTATAGACTATATTTTGCTCTGTTTTATCAGCCATAAAAGTAAAGGTAACAAGATACCTCCCATACTTCCTGTTATTTTTAAGTATTTGGCGTGGATTTCAATTTCTCACTTGTGTCCTTGTACAGGTACAAAATCAAGTCTGTGAGTTTGTGCAGCTACAGATAAGCAATAATTCAATTCCTTATAAGCAAAAGCAATCTGTCTAAAAAATAAGGATTTTTCTGACAAAAATGTAACAGTGTTGGTCTAAAAGTTACAATGATAGTATGCACTGGGTCTTTTTTTCAGTGTCTTTGATCTAGGGCTCCAGGAACCTCTTCAAAAATCTTTTCATGATTTCTTAGAAAAGTAATATGCTGTTGTCTTTGCTTTACAATATATAAATTACCTTTATGCTCTCCATGACTCTTTTCTCATTAAAGCAGGGACCAGAGAGAAGGTTGCCCCAATAATTAATTTGGCCTGACCATTGTTCATGTCCATATATGTGTATCACCCGGGAAAGAAGTACTTTGGGACAGATAACGTAGTGACTGTACCAAAAAGCGACCGTGCTTCCAGTCCACATTTACATGCCCAAGCCAATCTTTCTCCATTCTATTTTACTGAGTAACCAATATCTAGCAAGAATAAGTCCCTGAGTAGAAGAAAATCTCAAAACAAAGTAATGCACAATTTCTGTCTCATCAGTACGCTTTCTTCATGGCATTGGGTAGGGTGACTGTAGTGGAAAGGTTTTTGGGCAGAGGATATTTGATTTACTGGGAAAATAATGCAATCAACCAGAACAGATTAGTGCAACTGTTAAGCTACTTTACATTTCAGTCTTAAAATAAGGTACTTAAAGAATTTTACATAGCTTTTCTTTGACTAGTGTGATTTGCCTAATATGCTTTTGTATTTCAGAAAAACTTGTTGCCAGTAAATTCATCTGGGTAAATATCTCCCCTTATAAAAAACGCATGTTCAGTCTTTTTTTAGTCAAATGGAAGAATGTCATGCAAGCTTGTCAGGCTGTGTATGTGCTTTCATAGACGGCTGATGCCAATAGGAAACACAATTCTGTAAACATCCTCATTTAAATTAAATCTTAGCTTTGAGACAGCAGAAGCTCAAAAGTTTTGTGTGTTTTCATCAACTGTTCAAATGATTTAGGTAGGTAACTAACTACGTTAAGGATACCTGTAGTGGTTCTGAGATGTATTTTCACTGTCTTATGATCAGGTCCACGAGAGTAAACTAGGTATTATTTCATGCTTGCATAAAGGAAAAAAAAACCACAAACACCTACTTTCTTGTTAAACTTGTAACATGGCATCTCCAAAGTTAGAAGATATTTGTTACCTCTGACAAACGTGCCTTTCTGCGGTACTGATAGGCAGTGTATAATTTATGTGCGCTGTTAAAAAAAAAAAAAAAATCACTGATCTACAGTGTCAGGAGACATTGGCAGCTGATTGCATCAGTAATGAGTGAATTTTCAAAAATGCCAACATTTTAGTTCAGTTATGGCATAGGATTAAGTTTATTTTGCTTTGAAAAGCTATGCATGAAACTGCTAGAATTTCTACCTATCTCTTTTCTGGAATTAAGTTTTAAAATGACACTGTGAGGACTTTTTTGCTTAAACTCTAGAATATATTTTGGGAGATTTTAAGTCATTTCTTCTCTGATCTGAATCTATAAAGCCCTTATGTGCTCAAAATCCTGTGGGAACCAGTGAAACTTGTGGACACCACTACGTCATTAGAATTTATGAGTATCTAAGGTTTTTACTGAGGTACTAAAGACAGGATAATTTCTTAAAATTACATCAGAGGAAATGGTGTGAGTCCTAAAAAGTCTTCTTTCGTATTGCTTGTGTGTAACATTATCTTTGAACTTTCCTCTAAAGATTCAAATATTTTTGCCATAATCTGTTAACAATAAACACATTTGCAGATGTGCAGACATATAATTACGGGAAGTACAAATAAGACCCCTGTGTAAAGCATAGCACAACAGAGAATCAGGGAGGTTTATGAGTTAAGTAGTTTAAAAGACTTTTTTGTAGCTTATGGAGTTGTTTCAGTTTGCTTTAGGAAAGTACATACAATAATAGTGTGTGCACTTGGTGCAGAAAGAGATGAAACAAAGCAATTATTCTGCTTTTAGTCAATATTATTTGTATACCAAGCCACCTAGACTATTTCACCGAGATACTTCTTTAAAAATATTTTGTGAGGCAATCTGATTCATATTTTATGCATGAAACAGCCAGACCTGTTGCGCTTTATGATTTTTGCCCCAGTTACATTCCTTTTGCAGCAAACAGATCTCAAGGATCTAAAACTTTTGGAGAAAGCTTTATATACCACAACATGAAATTGCTAAAGGCAACTTCCTCAGGCTTTGTAGGATTTCACTGTTCATGTTGTGACTAAATTGAATTTATTTGTAGTCCGTTACATAACTTTGGTATAGTGCTGTTATCTGCAGAGAAACACTCCAGTGATACAGAAGCATCATGTTCCGCAAGAGAAAAAGCGGCGAGAGCAAATGCTGCCTTCAGAATCCGTATATTTTTGCTTTTGAGAAACCTTCTGAATGAAGTAGAGCACACGTTTTGAGGACTTGCCGTATTGGTGTTGATTTGTGCTCCTCTGTTCGGAGAACACAAACTGCCTCCTTTACTTGTCACGGCTGAGACACGGTCCTGGTCTGTGCTGCAGGGTTCTCGAACTGCTGAACAGTGCAAAGGTGCGACACGGGCGTTTCACTTCCAGCATGAAAAAGCAAGACGTGCAAGGGAGACCGTGTGTATTGACATTCTGGTCTGCCGATGCCGTGCCAGTTGGTGTAGGGATTACTGCATTTGCTTGACAGTGAACAGTTTGAGAAAATCCATAGGCACATCCATCACTGAGGGGATTTTGAAGATGATGATGATCTTTCTTATCTGAAGTGCCAGTGACTGTTAAACTGCATCTCTTATTTTTAGCTGATTCCAAGTGTGGGCCCTTTTTGAAGACCAAGTGGAACGAGATCAGCATTCTTAAGAAAATGTTGATTTTCTTACATTCTTATGTACAGTATCTCCTGTCATTCTTTCTCTATTTAGGGGTTTTGAGTTGTTGCAGATTGTTGGGTTTTTTTGGCTTTCATTGTGATGCAGTTTAAATGTGTGTTATCTGTTTGAGAACTTAGAGCTGGGAGGTGGAAACCCAATTCCAATGCTTTAACAGTTGGAATAGAATGCTAGAATTGTGCCATCACTGCAGTTTGTGAATGACATTCAAGCCCTGTTATAAATTTAACTCATTACTGCCTTGCCTTCTTATTAATAAAACTTATTTGACAGGTCTAGAGTTTTTTCACATGCCCCTAAGTTCCATAAAATTAAGGCAACTATTTCTACTGCTTCTTCAGAACTTCCAGGTAACTGAAAAATCAGTTATTTGGAAATTTCTGGTTTGATTTGTGCTAAGGTTCGCGGGTGACCGCGCAGGGCAGTGAATAAAGGTGCTTTGAAAAGCCACAGTGGAAGAACTGCCTTTTACTCTGCTACTTGCCGAAGAAATGGCATTCATGTCTTCTGCATGCTTGAATAGAAGTATATAAACATTGCACGTATGGCGTGCTTGATTTTAAGTCAGGCAAATTCATAGTGGAAATATAGCATTTTAACATCAGAGAAGGCAACACTGTGGTCAGAAGAGCTGGAGTAATAACACTGGAAGTCAATGACCAAGAAAGGACTGCCTGCTTTTATGTGGGATGGATTGGGGTTTTTTTAGAGGAATATGGTTGTGTGTTTGCTTTTTTTTAATAAGAGCTTAGAGATTTTTTTTGGAAAAGACCTTGGTTTGAGATCAGCTTTTAAACTTGAGCTCCAAAATTTGGCAGAGGCAGAAGAGTTGCCATGGCAACCCATTATCTAATGCTGTGTTACTGAACCTCCTGCCAGTTCAGCCACAGTTGAATGCTGAAGGCAACCTTGGAGGGTATTATATGTTTTGTCCTGAAACAGTTCAGCAGGCCCTTCCCGAAATAGACTGTGACTTGAGATTATGACCAGCTCTCTGGGGCAGGGGGGGAACAAAACCTTTTCCATTTGTAAAGGTGAATGAATACACTCTGTCTTGATGGTGAATTTTCCTCACCTCGGTTTAACTATTGGCTGTTTTGTAGTGAGTAGGGGTGGTTCACAGACATTTTAAGTTAGAAGGATGATTTTGCGGTTTTGTTCTAGAACAGCCTCCAAGTTCAGGATGCTGCCATCTTCATTTCTTCTGCATTGAGAGGAGCGATGCGGTTGAGTCTGGGAAGTGCCGTCCTTAAGGAAGTGCAGTCAGGACTGGAATCCAGTTACAATACAGTTGTCCTCAGACCAGCTACTGCAGATCTTCAGTTCAGAGTAAAAAGAGGTCTTTAGGTTGGCTTCAGAGAACACAGGCTAATCTACAGCCTGCCTTCCCAAATCTCAGTCCAGACAATTTTTAACATCTACCGTCCTCAGTATCATCTGCTCTTTCTTAGTTTGTTTTTTGTTTTTTAACAAATTAGCAGTGCTGGTCACCAAAAATCCTAAAAAAATATAGAATTAATTATATGACTTGTGCTCGTCTCCTCAGGCTTCCAAATCTCAAGGACTGTTTTCCGTATGTATGTTATTGCTCTGGAAGTATTTGCATCTTTTTTGGCATTCCACTTCCCAGACGTCTGTGTGAAGCGGTTGTTAGCCCAAATACCTTACTGCTCTGCACCTCTCTGTGATTGCTTCCTAAACTGTTTCTTTCTTTTGAAATACTTGCACTGTGATACACTTGTCAAAATGTGCACTGAAAAGAAGCCCCAACTAGAAGTGCATGTCAAATAGTGCAAAACTGACAGTTTCATTCAAATTAATGATGACCGATACGACTTGCCGCAAGCATCGAAGCTTCCAATAACATTTTCTTGCTGGCAGCAAGAAAAAAACATTTATTTTTTTTTTAGATGGGATGGTTTGGGGTTTTTTTCCACTCACTGGTATGAAATGAACAAGGTTCAATTCATATTTACACAAATTCTTTTGTTATTTATCTCATCATCTAGTTAATATTGGCACCGTTTAATGAAATACCACACCTCTCATGACATTAATCTGTTTATGGTTCATCTGTAATACAAGATAAAAGAGGAGTCACTTGGGTTACCAGTAAGATTCTACCATTTTTTTTAATCATTTGACTTTTCTGTTCTACATCTAACAAGCTG
>VZTL01016823.1:5248-16098 GCA_013400535.1 Scopus umbretta
AAGAATAATTGAGTGTTTGAGGGGGTGAGATTGAGAAAACATGGAGAAGGGCTAGGAGTACCTCAAGATAGGCAGGAAGTCATTTTTAGGGAGCTGCAGGTAAGGTCAGGCAGGTGTAACCTGTCTGTGAATAACTAGTACAGAGCTGTGAGCAATGCAATACCTTCTGGTGAACAAAGTGATGAAAACCTGTGCTCTTAGAACTGGACTGGACAAAATTACATGGAAGAAATATTGTATTTGCAGACATTCATGCTAACCTATTTCAAATAGGTCTATGATGTGAAAATCCTTATGAATCTAACCCCAAGTAACTGAAAGTGTAGTTTATTAAGTCCTAAAAAAAAATCAGAAATGTAAGGCAAAACTATGGATTGGAACTAAAATGCATGGGATCACAGAGTGCTGTATTTTGTGCAGTATTATGTTTCTAGAAGCAGCCAAATCACTGACATTTCAGAGTTATGATAAGATGTCATTAGTCACGCTGGTGTGTAATTTGGGACAGCAGTTCTTTTTCTGATATAAGAATTTCATGTAGTGTTTTTCTACTGAACTATCAGATTAAATTCAGAAGTTATGGTGCATACACCCAGGCTATTCAGGCTAACTATGATTAAAAGGTTTGGAGTCTTGTTTGGTTGGTTTTTTTTGCTTAGAGAATACTGCTTATTGCCTTATTTCAATGGGCATTCTGGTGCAGGAGGGAATGCAAAGATTAGTCCTTTTACTTAAATTTGATAAATCTTAATTTTGGCTGCTCTTTCTACTGGAAACTTTGAAGCAAAGCAGGTGGCATCATCCCCCAGCGATCCAAGAGAACCAGAAACTGCAGCTAAGTATGAAATAGTTAGAACGAGTCTGGAGCAATGTGGCCTAGAAGGAAAGGATTCTTTTTTTTTTTGCCTTCGGTCTAGAAGTTGCAATGGTTTACATTATTACACAAAGTGATTGTATCTGTCAAATGCAATCACCGTTCTTTTTTTTCTAATTTGCTGACAGCCAGAGTATCATGCTGGCCTTCAGAAAGCAGGCTGGGCATCTAGAAACAGGTGCTTTGATAATTTGAATGACAACCTTGTCGATACTTCAAGCAAAGAGTGTTTCTACACCAATGTTTTGGGGTTTGTAGCCATTTCAGGGAGTGCATCCTATAAGAAAGCTTGGCTGAGACGCCACATCTCATTTTGTCAGGTAATCTTTTAGGCAGCAGGAGAGTTACAAGACAGGACAGAATGATGTGACCTCATCCACTGAGGTTCTTTAACTAGTTTTCTAACATTTCCTTATAATGCAATGGCTCTTCTGATGTTACACTTAAATGCCCTGAAGACCAGTCAGTCTTCTCACCTAAGAAAATGCTGCTGGGGCCTACATCATGTTTATCAAAATATTTGTTTCATTTGGTCTCCAATTTCTTGTTACATAGAAAAAAATGGTTGAGGAAATGGTCATTAGTCCAAGTTTCATTATTCTTTTTGCTTAAGTTCTTACTATTTCAGTGTCAAAATGCTGTGTTTATATATTGGTGTCATTAAATTGTTTGTTTTTCTTTGAATGTAGCATATATTGTCATGTTGACTTTCTATAATGTTAACCATTGAAATAATGAAGTAATTATAACTAAGTGTGAACTCTTCAAAAATGTTTCAGTACAGAAATTTTATACTGGCTGGTGTTACCTAACACTCCTGGATTCCATTGCAGTGCTGCCACTGGTTTTGTGCATAGACTTTGTTAAGTAAACTGCATTGCTCTGCATTTATTTTTCCTCTTGCAAAATACAGGTAGCGATGTTCATCTCTCTTGCTGAGCAAGATAACATACATACATACACACACAAAAGTAATGGCTTGGCATTCTCACAAATGGAGGGATTCAAGGTGAAAGCAGAATTTAAAATGCAAAAATTAATGTGGAAATATGGATAGTAACTTATTTGAAAACACTTATCAAAAATATAAGATGCAAAACTGCTGTCTGGGTTTTATTACGTGGGAATTTTTCCTGGAACCCTGGTGATGTGCAACAGGAGTCCCTGTTTCCGAGAATTTCATTCTAGAAGTAATCCCAATTTCCTTGTCTTGATTTCTGTGATTCTATAGAGACATAAATACACATACAGATATCAAAATTTATAAAGGTAACTGTCAGGAGCTTTATTTGCACAATCCTTGCATTTGCAGGGCTCATATACCAATTCTTACTGTAGCAGAACTGTGGTATCGTGGCACTGACAGTTCCCATTAATTGTAACGGAGCAGCTATATTAACATTTTTGAAAATTTGTTCACTTTTGTGGGAACGTAGCTTAGCCTTCTTTTCACTTTCATTTATTTAGCCAACGTGAAGAAGTTTCTGTAACTCTTGTTTTTTCAAATCTACCCAACTTTTTTCTCTAAGTCAAGATTTTTTTCATTTTAAATGTAACAATTCCTACTTCTGTTTTCAGAAGTAAGTCCGGGGTATTTAATTTGACATTGTACTTTGCCTAGATTCTACCTCTCCTCCCAAGTTATGTCACCGTTTTGAGTAGGTGATTTTAAGAGTGTCTTGAGCTTTCTAGTGCATCAATTATTTTTTTCAGATGATGCAGCATACCTCCGAAGGCTGTGAAACTGCCATTTAAACAGGCATCAGCTACGTGTGTACCCACAGGCACCAAAGAGCTTTATGAAAACTCTGGTTGTTGCATGTCAGATAATATATCCAGGAGGAAAACAACATGAAAAGATTGCTTAAATGATCAAAACAGAAACGATGAATAATGACATGACACTGAGAATTTCTGAGCATTGAACCAGTAACAAAGCACACTTCTCAGTTCCCCTCAAACAGAGCCTGTCAGGAAAACAAAGCAAGTCAAAACCAAGTAGCACAGACAGGTCTTCTTTCTCCCAGTTTTGATCCTTTGCTTGCTACTTTGAAGAGTAAGTTGCATAATAGCTTGAATGAACAGTTAGCGTTTTAATTATTTAAAAGGTCATCAATGTGTGGGAGAGCTACACTAAAAGCTGGAGATGATTTTTGAAAGCAAACAGAAAAGACAGGAAGGAACTACAGGCAAACCTACAAGGATAGCTGAAGTGGAGGAACACACCTTACAGGAAAGTCAGCATGGAGACCATCGTCCTTGACTCATTCACTTGCCTGTGGCTTTGAAGAACTACACTGGATCTGACCATGTTTACAGTTTCAGTACTCCTATCTCCTCACTTGGTAGAATATCACTTGTTTTTGTCTCTCTGTTTGCTGAGCCATTGATTTAATATCCAGTTACTTTTGCTCATTTTAGAAAGTTAGTTTTGCTCATTTTAGAAATTTACTTTTGCTAATTTTAGAAGCCGTATGGTAATTTTTTTTTCTAAAGAGGAATGATGACTCACAATTTGGACTTGTGGGATAGCAAGTGCTGCTTTTAATTTGGAAATCAGGACTTTGTGCTGAAACCAAAGTATTTTATTATTTTAACAAAAATAAACCAAATAAAAGGTATTTTGGGGACTAGATGAGTTGGGACTAGTACTGGCATGGGAAGGTTCCATAGCTGTAGAACTGAATTTTCATATTGCCATAGAGTACATGGCATTCCTCCTCTGTAACTAGGCTGTCTGCAAGAATAAGATAGTGTTTTATTATAAAAGTAGCACAGCCTGATACCCTGAAATACTTTAAGACTACAGAGAGACAGAAGTTTATGTAGTGCTTGAAAGGGCTTGCTGAAGACAGTGCAAGCAGAGAAGTAGAAACTCCCTTAAAGTATCAAATAGAAGTGTGATATTACAGTTTCAGAGCAATGGTAGTTGGGTATACATATCTGTGGGACTTTAAGATTTTCCTTTCTTAGCAATTCCTGGAAACTAAGTTTGAAAGTTTATTTGATTTCCCCTTAAGACCTAAACACCCTTTTACTGGAAGAGATGCATAAAACATCTGTATTTTCCTAAAGCTTTGGTATCCCTGTATTTTGGACAGTTCCACCGCAGAGGTTTAAGCAGCCAGTCTCAGGCTAAACCCATTCCTGGAGCTATTCCAGAAGCCTGAGTGTTCAGTGTCATCACTTTGGGTCTGGCCCATCTAACTACCACAATACAGCCACTCTCTGTTTTGTTTCAAGGATATGTTCCTGGAAAGGGCAATAGCTAGTGGAGAAATATTTCCCATGAGAATTAATATAATAGCAGGGCAGATGTATAAAGGGACTTGAAAGTTCACATTATTTAAGTACAAAGGGAGTGAATATATGACACGGAGGATGGGAAAGCAGGAGCAGGTTCATCAGCTGGAAGAAATACTGGCTTCTAAGCAACTGGCTTTTCAGAGCAGATCACTGCTTTGAAAGATCTCAGCTGCTTCACCTGTAAGACTGAACACAGAATATGAATCTTTCAGTATGAGCATTCTTGGTGTCTCTAACTGCATGGTTGCATTTCCATAGTTGTCATCACCTCCTTCAGATGAAACATGGGTAATTAAGGGTGAAGGATGGATAAAACAGGTAATGATGATGGTTTAGCAGAGTGCAGCATTAAACAATTGGTAACAAACTAAAAAAACAGCGAGAGAGACAACTGGTAGTGGGATGCTCTTGCAATGCAATTGTTTGTTTGTGTTTCTCTCTCCAAATGCAAGCACATTTAAAGCCATATTTTCTATTGTATTTGCATTGCAGAAAACTAATGATATCTGCTCAGGGAAGAAAATCAGTTCCCTGTCCTTTTAAGTCAGAGAACTACGCAAAAGTAGCTTCTGTAGTCTTTCCCTTCAGATTCTCCAGAATGATACACTACCATGCCTTCCCTAGGGTTTTATTTTGGAGAAGTACCTGGATCCTCCTTTTGCAGATGTGGTGGGCACTGGTGGACCTTTGCAATGGGCCTGGACACACAGATCCTACCAAGTCATTTAGGTAGTGACTTGACTTCTCCAGCTGCTAAATCCTGGAGAGTCTACAAGGTACAGGTTTCATGGGAGGTAATCACAGTATTTTCATAAGACTATTTGGACATAGGTTTGAAGAGCAGGTTGGTGTGAATTTTGTAGGGAAACAAAGTGGTATGTGGTAAATGGAGAGCGAGGAAAGGCTGCAAATGTCACCAGAATGGAAGTATGAGGGGAGAGATGCTGGAATTTGGGGGAGAGTTTAGAGAGATGTAAAAGGAAAAAACATTTGTTTGTTATATACTTCTGGGTTGATACTAGGTTGAACATCCACATCTAATTCTCCAAAAATTTGTCCTGCCATTTAATTAAAAAAATTGCATACAAGGCCAGAGAGGTTTGCCTTTCACTCTTACTGTTTCTCATTAAATGGCTCATTGGAAACTACAAGAGGAGTACAGAGGTATTTATACAATTCAGGTATGTCTTAATCCTTCTATCACAAACTATTGTAGCTAGAGCTTTATGAATTTCTTTTTCAAGGTGAAGGTGAGTTTTTTACAATTAAATTTAAAAATAGTCATTAAAATCCTTCCACTTCCTCTCTGCTAAGCAATCTTACACAGCTCAAAGGGGTGAGTGTGGTCATATTCTCCAGGCTGTAAGAGGAAGATTGCTGTGCATAGATTTTCTGCCATCAAAAATGAAAACCTTGCCCCTACATCTAGATTGCAGAGGAGGTTCTTTATGCAGCTCACCCCGTACCCCACAGTTTCCTAGCAGTGCACAACAGGGGAGTGCACCACAGCTCCTTCCCAGCTGCTACGTTCTTCCCCAGGGAAATCAGAGCAAAGAAAACAGTGCACAACTGGGTTTCTTCCTGACATGGTGACAGCACGTGGCCAGCGCATGTCGCACATCCTATGGGACAGACATAACAGTGAGTGCACCCTACATTGTAGTTGTATCCCTTGTGGCTTTGGAAGATTTCAGACTTCTATTGATACAGCTTTGCTATTTAAAGATGAATACACACCTAGTGTCTCCATGCCTTGCCTTCCTTCCAAGTCAGGCCCCTGGCAGACTTGTGTTGCAGAAGCTTCATCTTGATCAGTTGAACCAACTGTTCCAACAGTTAAATTATAAATCTCCTCATCTAGAATAAAATAGAACAGAATCATTAAGGTTGGAAAAGACCTCTAAGATCATCTAGTCCAACCATCAACCCAACAACACCATGACTGCTAAACCATGTCCTGGAGTGTCACATCCACACGTTTTTTGAACACCTCCAGGGATGGGGACTCCACCACCTCACTGGGCAGCCCATCCCAATGCTTCACCACTCTTTCAGTAAAGAAATTTTTCCTAATATCCAATCTAAACCTCCCCTGACGCAACTTGAGGCGATTTCCTCTCATCCTATCGCTAGTTACTTGGGAGAAGAGACAGACACCCTCCTCACCACACCCTCCTTTCAGGACGTTGTAGAGAGCGATAAGGTTTCCCCTCAGCTTCCTCCAAACTAAACAACCCCAGTTCCCTCAGCTGCTTCTCATAAGGCTTGTTCTCCAGGCCCTTCACCAACTTCCTTGCCCTTCTCTGGACATGCTCCAGCACTTGATGTCCTTCTTGTAGTGAGGGGCCCAAAACTGAACAAAGTTTTTGATGTGCAGCCTCACCAGTGCCGAATACAGAGGCACGATTACTTACCTGGTCCTGCTGACTACACTATTCCTGATACAAGCCAGGATGCTGTTGGCCTTCTTGGCTACCTGGGCACACTGCTGGCTCTTGTTCAGCTGGCTGTCAACCAGCACCCCCAGGTCCTTTTCCGCCAGGCAGCTTTCCAGCCACTCTTCCCCAAGCCTGTAGCGCTGCTTGGGGTTGCTGTGACCGAACTGCAGGAGCCGGCACTTGGCCTTGTTAAACCTCATATAACCTGCGCTCAGCACCCTATGCCTGCACAGAGGTGTGCATATACATGCCTTGCTCACCAATACCTTCCTTTCCTGGAAGCTGTACCATTTCTGCTCAGTCAGACACACAGCTCCTCTTTCTTCTTACACTTGAGCCTAATGTCACCTAGATACTAGGATAGTCCTTACTAGCACTTTGTCTCCTGCATCTTATAGCCCACAAGAATCAAATAATGCATAACGGATAGGATATGCCTCCCACCTTGTACCCATAATAACAGGATCTAGGGCAGAAATATGCACTGGAATAGGACAACTTTTCGATTTGCAAAATACCAGAGCAGAATGACCCCTGGGTGTGCCATCTGATGCCTGCTGCTATTGCACAGTTTTGTGATAAACATTTGTGCCAGAAAAACATTCTCTTCACTAACTTTATTTTTTAGACTTAAAAGACGAAAAGGAACATTTGGGTCTGTGGTTGTTCCTGATTGTCTCCACAAGCCCATAACTGAATCTTCACAGGAAAACCTGCCAGGTCTGGAAAAAGGTATTTGTTTCTTGACGTTTCTGTCAACACTTGAATTCCTGCTGCAGCATATACGACCAGTATTTCTCATGGGAAGAGAGGTTAACTATTGTCTAGAAGAGTTGAGAAATGGAATATGCTGCACCGAAGGGGATGCTGAGAGATGAAATGGCATTGAATAATTGCACATATGTTGTACTTTTGCAAAAAGCAATAAAAAGTAGGCATACTCACCAAGGAACATGCCTTGCGGACCTTCTATGTAATGGAGATAATTAGGAAAAACTATGAAGCAAGAAAATTAATGACTGATCAATTAACCTACACATTGTTATCAAAATGAATTACTTAAACCAGAGTCCCATGCAGTGCAGCAGCTGATGGTAATAACTATTTCATACTCAGCTTGCTGAAGACCTGGGACAGTTTGGAGGTTCAGAGGCACCGCCAGAGCTCTGAGCACCCGGAGGAGCGCAGTGGTGAGGCTGAGAACAGTGGGCTGTGTGGCAGTGGCAGAGCTAACCACAGCCAGCAGCTCAGGACAAGGTGCTAACTGCTGGACCACCTGGCTTCCATAACACAGCATGTCCCAGCCGAGCTCCAGTTTTTGCCTGTGAGCTAACTTTGCTGGTGCACTTCAGGAAAAAATATGGTCTCAAGGCACTATTTTGGTTTCCAAGTCCCAGTGGGAAACAAAATTAGGGACTTTTGGTTTTTATTTTTGTTTCTAAGCAACGTTTTTGTCCACAAAACATCGCAGTACTTCACAGGCTGTGAAGATCTGAGAGCTAAAAAGCTATTTTTAGCCCCATTATACATAAAATAAACTGAAAAAACAGAGGTTTGCTTAAGTACCACATGGGACATTTAGGGGAGAAATCCAAATTTTCAGGATTGCAACATGGTTGCCCTAGCACAGAGCCCTTTCTTTTCCTTAAAAGTTATATCTAGCTGCATATCTTAACAATTCCCATTTTGATGCAATAAGAGCTAAAGTAATCAGCTTTAAAAAATGGAGATGCTGTAAGCTTTGGGAGGATTTCTGGTCATTGGGACATCAGGGCTGTGCTCCTGGCTTAGCTGTGGACTGGCTTTGAACAGGGCTGGGAGACTCTGTTTTCCACTTTTAAAAATAACTGGGATTTCAGTGGCATTTTGCTGTTTAATAATGTTTTGAGTCCTACTGATGAAATGTTATAAAGGGATGGTACATCTGTCCAAAACTATTTTTAATCTTGTGGTTTTAGTAGTACAACACATTTAGGAAGGCAAATTTTTACATTGCACTTAGAAACTTTTGATATACAGGGCTTGGGTCTCTAGAGAGAAGAAATTAAGACCACAAGTATGTATGCAAGTGAGGGCCTGAAATACCATTTCTAGTTGTGTGCTGTCCTAGGGGTCAGCTCCTTGTTTGTCCTGGCACGTGGCTGCTTGTAAATTTGGTAAAAAAAAATGGTACATACGAAAATATGTTTTGGACTATTTTTCACCTTTCCCCTTGGTCACAATAATTTTCTTTGACTAACAGAGCAGGCAATGACTCACACAGTGCAAATGAATAATACACTGTGCTGTCAGCCTTTTGGTATGTCTGCCAGAGAGGAAAGTTAGCTTTTCTTTACCTTCAGCAAGTAAAGGAGCCTAAAAGGTTTTACATCTACACAAACACACACACACCATCTCCAGAGTAAGAAAGAAATATAAAGCAGTTTGCTGCTTCCCCCCAACCACCTGAATTTGATTTTCCTTATTATTCAGGTGCTCCAGGAGAATTTTCTCTCTCTTCTTATTCACAATACTCCAGGGTGGCCTCACATATATCTCTGTGAATGATTCAGGCCAGTAAGAGAATTAAATTTAAATGTAGAAAACTAACCTTCTGGTAATGCCTCCTAAATGTGGTAGTGACTCTATTTAGCTGACACCTCCTGCATAGCATGAAGGGCTGAGGAAGGACTCTTCCTTTACAGAGGCCATCGCCAGTCGCAATAGGAGCCAAGGTGCTTTTATTTGGAATTTCATATAATAGTCAAGGTTTTAAGAAACCTCTTTATTTCAACTCTCCCAGTTTATTCCAAACTTTCACAAATACGTAGCTGTGCAATCATAGTCAAAATTGAACCATTTCCACCAAGCATTTTTATTTTGCCAAATTCCAGGGATAGAAATCACAGTTTTCCCAGTACAGTTCTATTCCCTGGGAGTGTGTTTCTGCTCTTTCAAAAGCAATGTGACATGAGTCCTGAAAGCTATTGCTAAGGATGGAACCATTGATAAAAATGGTAATTTGTGTGGAAGATGTGATCTGAGGCTACTACTATAAGCCTGAAACCCAAACTACCCCATCCATTCTAGTGCTGCACTCAGAACTTAATTATGGGTGCATACTCCATCATTTCTAAATACAGTATTCATAATGGGTTGATGCCCCTGACATTTCTGTCTGTAAGCATTGCTGACACAGCCAGTCTGCAGCAATCTGTAACAGCAGAGGATGTTTGGCCTGTCTTCAGTTCATAAACCTTTTGTTATACGCCACTTGTCACTAGAGTTCAATTAATTTAGTATGCTGTTAGTAACGTGTGATTTGTTTTTCCTCCTGTTTCACTGGTAGCTGGAGTGCCTAGTACAGAAGGGTTACTTTCATCTCTGTCCCGTAACTTTATAGCTGCTCGTTGTAATAAAGACTGGGGATATGTTAAGCTAGCCATGGTGCCAGCTTTTAGAGAGATGCAGATTGGCTCAGATTTTTTTTTTTTTTTTTGCAAGACAAGATCCATCACATGCCACTCTTAAAAGAAATCTTTAAGCATGAAAATTTGCTGCAACACTGTTTTAGCCTGTAGCCAGAAGAAGCTTACACTTTCACAGTCCTAATTTAATTTTGCCCTAACATGCTTATCCTTGTCTGGCTTTCTCAGTAAATTTCTAGCTGCTTCAAGTATGTAAATTTATCTTCAGTGATGGACACAGGTTATCCTGGCCAATGAAAATATTTCTAAAAAAGTACAGAACAGTGCAGCTATTGAGATGGATATTTATTACTGGTGGAAGTGGCTTGAGTAAAATAAGAATATGCCTGAATTTTCACCCAGGTGCTTTCATTGTGAGTACTTAATCCAGAACCTACCTCCAGGCATATAGGAAGTCCTGCTGGAGTCTGGCTCATTTGAGACTTGTGTTTCCCATTCGGTCTTGCAGAATGTCATGAATTTTTCTTATGCTGCTTTTTCATTTCCCCTTTATCTGAAAACCCTGAATCAATTTATGTTTCCGTATGTCTCTCTATCCCACTCATATCTTCCTGCTTTAACTTTCCATATAATTGATAGCCTTCCCATTGACCTCAGATGTGTACCTCTTTTTGTTATTGTTGGGTAATTTAGGCTTTGAGAAAGATTTGAGTCTTCTAGTCATCTAGTTGACTCACCTCAGATGAGCTATTATGTTGAAAGCCATCCTGAACAAGTGTTTAACTGACCTGAACTTCAGAAAGAAGCCTAAAAGGTTTTACACCT
>VZTL01016825.1:0-14290 GCA_013400535.1 Scopus umbretta
TTTTTGAAAAAAATATTCTGGAGTAACTTTCACAAAGCCAAAACTCACAAATGAACCTTCTACAATGAAGTTCTCACAATAAAATTCCAATACCAGCACTATAATAATTTGGGATCCATCAGTCAAAATTCATAATGTAGAACTCTTTCCTGGGAGTCAGCTCTTTTAATAAGAGGTAAGCATTCTCTTCTCCTTTACTTTGGACAACTTTTCTTCTAAAGACTTGTACCACTTTTTAAGGAAGAAGTTCTGTTACTTGATCAGAAAGCATAGACCTCAGTTCAGTCTCTAATAAAATTCAAGTTTTTTTATCTCCACTTCCCTGAAGGCAGCTCTAACCACTGGTCTAGACTCTGTTTTGACTCTTCCCCACTGTCCACCCGAGCACAGAAGAAGCCAACATCACCAAGCAGGAGAACTTGCAACACTCATGCACAGATGAGCATGATTCTGCAGCCTAATGGCAAGAATCTCAACTTAAAGCTTTGAACATTTCCCACTATGAATAAAACAAAAACCCACACAAAAACCCCAAGTAAAAACCCAACCTGTTTCAAAGTCAGTTTTATTATCCCATGAGAGGGTAGAAGTGACACTTATCTTGACTGCTCTATACTAAAATTAAGCACGAGGTGCTCGTGAGTCAAGATAAGCTAAAAACTTGAATGCAATCTTTCTTAAGTATTTCAGAATAATAAATAAAGTTTGACAGTACTCAGCATGGAAGTGACAGGAAGTTCCTGTGTGCCAGATACTCTTCTCCAATCATAAGACAAAAGTGGGGATCCTTCTTGTGATACACATTTCAAGGTAACGTCTTTTCCAATCTCCTGTGATCCTTCAATGGAACATTTAGTTCTTGCTGGCTTTACTAACAAACAAAGTATTATTGAATTAATAATAGTCACAATATAAATGCTTACTAGTTGTGTTCTAATAGGTCAGTCCATTTTGCTAAAGACAAAGCTTGTGCAAGAAACCATTTCTACGCATGGGAAGACTTTCTATGAAATACAAGCAACATGCAGAATTTTTTTAAATGCTCATTATTCTGAATATTAATCCCTTCATTCCCCAGAATAGAATGACATCCACCCCCCACAAAGTCTCAATAATGGATGCGTGGTCATAGATTCAGTACAACTTTGCCCAACAGAAGTTTTCATCTTGTATACCAAATATGAAATGGAATAAACACATACGAAGTGTCACTTAAAATTCAAGAAGAACATTATCTTACCAAGTACAGTCAACTGTATTTTTTGGCTTTGAACTCCAGGAGCCTTCTTCACTTTGCACTGGTATGTGCCAGTGTCTGCTGACTTTAAATTCAGGATATCCAATGAACCGTCACCAGATCTTGGATCAGGATTAGTAAACTGCATCCGCCCAGTCATAGCAGCATAATAATGATTATAAATCCTGTCCACAGCATACATAATTATCTATCAAAAGAGAAATACGATTCAGAAATCTATTTGGCATTTAAACATTCAAAATAATTCAGTATCTTCAGATTCTTGACATTTTCTTTCTACTGTTTTCAATAATCCCAGAGGCATGACATAGCCAAATATCTCAGTCTTCACAATATCACACACAGGACTCTAATGAACACTCCAACCAAACATCTGTCCAAGTAGCAGTCTGTCAGCATTGACTTCTGGATTGCTCTAATCTTCATTCTGTCAAAACTTTCTACTAAGAGAAGTCCCCTTTTTGATAAAGCTTCCAAAGAAAGGAAAGAGTTAATAACTAAAGAAAGGAGTCAATATATTTAAAATCAAATTCCCACAAATCAGTTTTCAACCAGGAAAATAATGCAAGTACAAAAGCATAGTTTATTTTCTGTAACTGAAGCATTTTCAGAGTTCTCCTTTAGAAAACAAGTTTATAGAGAGAAATTTCCTCACATTTTCACACTTAATCTGCTATTCCAAAATTTCCATTATATTTCATATGACTGGTGCTTCAAAGTAATTTAAGGTCACAAGTATCCCAACCTGAACAAGTAGAAGTTTAAAAGGTCAGTAAAAAAGTTCATACATTGACCTACTCAAACAATTGAATTAACACTGTCCAAAAAAAGTCTCTACTTACTATTTGTTCCTTCTTTTGATTATCTGCTGGTATCAAGACCCACTCAATATCTAATGGGCCTTCATCTTCTTCTGAGAGTACAAAAGTACATGGCAATGTAACTTTCTCTCCTTGTGCTTTTTCAAACATTGATTGGTCAACTGAAGTTATGCTTAGGCTTCTCGTTAGACCTATAAAAATATATTTTTGTTTTAAAAACACTTCACATGTAATTTTCACTGTAAGTGTTCTATTATATATTGGTATATATTCAAAACCATCATATACTTCTCCTGTACAGAAATCACGTCATTAGTCAGACTTGTCACTGCTTAAGAGATCCTGTGCAGTATGTTACTGAACGCAATGCAAAGTCACGTACTGTTCATTTGGAATCATGTCCAACAGGCAATGGTAACTTTCAAACAATACTTTTTTTTTTCTTTTTGTACAATTTAAGTCCCATACAAAGCTAAATAAATCAAACTTTTCAGCAGCAGTTTTTTTCAAGTTATTAGAAAATCGCCCTACCACAACTCCCTCATTGGTAAAATGAGGGCATGGAACGGTGATGAAGTCTGCCAGGATGGACAGAATTATTGTGAAGTCTTGGGTTAAATCAAGTTAAGTTACTCTGCCTTGATGTATAAGGGCTGTTTTATGTACAGGGAGTGAACAAATTAATCCTTTCCAAAAATCTCAATGAGTTTGTAGATCTGTTCACCCTTACTGCTTGTCTTACTCCTTAAAAAAAACCTGTGTCATCCCGATCTGCATGCCTTAAGCAAAACATGTTTCCAAACAACATATTTTCCTCAATTCAGCCCTGAAAAAGAATCTACATGGTGATCCAAACACACTTACTCAAAAGGCCTGAAGCAAGATTCCCCTTTTTTACAACATACACAGGCTTCCCTCATCAAGTATATAGACCCATACATTGCAATCAGGAAGTGAAAAGGTCCATTTGCTCGTTACAGAAACAGGTTTGGCATTTGTATGTCCACTGTTTTTTTCACCTTGCTGGGTAGCAAACTCAGATTTTCATAGTCATTTGATGTGTGGAGGTTGCTGCCCATCATAGCTAGACAGTCACAGATGCTACCACAGCCACAACGGATACAAGGCCACGAGAAGAGTGGCCAGTGTGAAGAACATAGATTGTTTTGGTGCACCTGCAGAATCGTAGCCTCAGATGAAATAAAATTAAAAATTATTACAAACAGTGCATTTATGCTTTAACTTGTATTTCTAAGCTAGCTCAAGCTATTATCTAACTTGCACTCCTCCACACAGTACAGAAGCTCTAGTGCATTTCTGCAGTAGATCAGACTGCAAAAGCTATCCTTCTACCTTACTAAAATTTGCTTGCATCAAGTCTTTGGATTCTTTTCCTGATGTCAAAAAAAAGGGATCTTGAGCAGGTATTAAAAAAAAAAGAAGAAAAAGAAGAAGAAAAAAAAAATTCAGGAAGAGAAAGCACCAGATATACTAAATTCCAGACAAAAGCCTCCAAGAAAAGACTTTCACAATTGTTAGTAACAAACACACACAGTTACAAATTAGGTAGGGTTATTTTGCTTCCTGCCATTCATGGTATCACTTTGCATGGCAATACCTCCATTCCAAAAAAAAAATGAACATCAATCTGAGGTATAAAAGAAAGTCAGGTGCAATGTTTCTTACCAACCCATGTACATCTTTTCAAAGGTAATTCTAACAGGTTTGTATCACCTCTTTTTTTGACCACAGTAAATACATCTGAGCAACTATTTCTCTGCTAGTATGTTGAATTAATACTATTTCCTAAACAATACTGATCTCTGTGAATACTGGTTGACTTGCCACAGATGCTATCCCCTTCTAAAAGGATCCTTTTCAGATTTCCATGTGTAAAACTAGCCATTCTAAATCTCTTTAAAAACGTCATTTGACAAGTGAAATATATTACAGCATAATCCTTAAATTTGGTCCCCTTTGCATAAAGAAAGACAGTATTACTACTAGCCATCATCTCTAGAAATGGGTCGATTCAGAGTACATTCATGTTTCCTTAAAGCAAAGCAGCAAAGAATGCAAATCCCTGATCTGTTTTTCAGTGACTTCCATACTCTTCAGTTCCCCGCCCCGCCACTGCCTCATTAGGGAACGGTAATACAATCTTCTTAAATTCATCTCCAAATTGCATTTCAGCATTATCATTTTACTATATTAAAGGAGTGAGATGGGATGTCAAGTACAGTTTAGTGACTGATAATGAAGTCCATTATGAGGTTACTTCCTTAAAAGTCTCAAATCTGTAACCTGGGAAGTTAAAAGCTTTCATTCTGAAGCGTTAATCACCAAAGCAGTACTTCTGCTCTGTGACAGCATCTCCAGTAACAGTTACTTTGTCACTTGAAGTTCCACAACAGATGACTGCAGAATATATGTTTGCTTTCCCCTCCCTGCGAGAGGACCTGTTGAGGATTTCAGAAAGTGTTCAGTAATTCAGGGAAGAGGAACACAACGGCATCTGCCTCTTCACAGTGGGTAGCAGGTAACAGAATTCATACTCTGGAGATGCTACAACACATCTATACTACCAAAAAGTATAAACCCTCTGATTTTTAGTTGACACCTGCTGAAACACGCAACATGGTCAAAACAAACTCAACAGATATCAATATATTCATATGTTGTTTTTTTGACTAATTTTCTAAACAAACAGGACTTGTACAATCAGTGTTTTATTTCTCTCCCTCTTCTGCCAGTAGTTGTTCATCTCTGACAATTTCAACCAAATACAAAACCAGAAATAACAGCCCAGTGCAACCAGAAGTCCCTGAAGTTATTCATTTGTTCTGACATAGCTAAGAAGCATTAGATTATTCAGTTATCTCTTGCCTCTTCATTGCCAGACAACTCCATGTGAGCGTAACTTCAATGTGAATGTTACACAACCTGTTTCTCCTTCAGAAGGCAGAACATTGAGAAAAGCAACAAGTATACTGGGAATGAGGAAGAAAAATTATGTTAATAGCTCGAAGTGCTGCATTTCAGGAAAGTAGGCTTCAATAGTCCTGCCTATCACATGGCAGCTTGCTTCAAGTGCTTTAAAAGCCACAAATAGCAAGCACTTCACTCTGAGCACTCATTTCTCTGATCCAAAGCACATGAAACAACCTGAGTGACCATAAGCCAAATAAAAGCAGAACTCAACAGCCTAAAGCAACTTGCCAGAAATTTATCCCACATAGAAGATTGTTACAAAAATCAAAACTCTTGAAGTGCGAGTAGTATGTTCGCACACATTGACTGCATATAAGCATGTCAATGGAAGATGAAGCACAAACCTCAGGATAGGTCTCAAGAAGCATTCCTGCACGTGGAATTTGCAGCGCACATTAGCTGGTATGAGAGATACCTAAACAGCGGTCTGAGCCTTCTAAGTCTCGGAGATTTTTCATAAATCTCAACTCCTTTCTTACTGCACATCTCCCAGGACCTCATTTTTATTATACTAGTGTTCCACAGTCTCTTCCTTACCTTAAGAACACAAGCATATAAAGCTATTTTCCACTTTCTCCATTTTTTTTGGTCAACAGTAGAATGACAGGCAGAAGCAGCAAGCATCTCAATTAAGGTAGGTGTCAGAGCTAGCTGGGTTTGAACTAAGCATTAACAATACAAGGGAGTGGCAGGTAATATTAGTTGGAAATTCCCTTCTGCAGAAGAGACACACACATCTGCTGCCAGATACGCTGGTGAAGAAGATTTGGCTAGATTCAGCATGATAGATTGCCAAGAGTCCTCTGACCCTTGGACTATTAAACTACCACCCCTTATCATTATTACTACCAGTATTGCTTCTTTCTTTTTTTCCCCCTAACTATTACCTACTCACACAGGCACCATGCTACTAAAAAAGGAGACCCGGAGCAAATCAAGAATGACTAGAAAACTCCAGGGGCAAAGAAGGACGTAGGACCCCAGGTGACATTTGTTCTCCTTGCTCTTTCATGGGAAGGGGAAAAGGCTTGTGAAGACACATCCTGCAAGTTAACAACTTGCTGCAGGACTGGCACCGCAGGCAGTGTTTTAATTTTTATGGCCACAAGTAACCCTGAGAAATGAGGGCTTCTAAGTTAGAGAAGGGATCCACTTGACAGTGGGTTAGGAACATCCTCATCAAATCTGGTGATGAGCACTTTAAATGAGAGGTCTATCGGGGAACAGTGATAGAAGTTTGCAGTAAGGGAGGAAATGGAGATTCAGACACATGTTAAGTACATGGGTCAGGTTGGTGGGAGGAAGAGAGGCATTGGCAAGGTTAAAAAGTTGAAAGGTGAACCACCTCAAGTACCTGTACCCAGAACTATGACACCGGAGTAACTGAGACATGTGGGATAGCTGACATGACTGAAGCTCTGTCACGGAAGCACACAGGCTTTTTAAGAAAGCCAGGGAGGAAAGAACAGCAGGCAAACTGCCCTTTACCTGAAGGGGCAGCTGGAACACAAAAAGCTGTTCTACAGGATGGACAACAGGCTGGTTAAGAGCTTGTGGGTCAGGATGAAAGGAGGGGTCTGTATGGGCAACATGACAGTCAAAGTTTGCACACATCACCTGACTGGGGTAAGAAAGCAGATGAAGTCTATTTCAGCAATTCCAGAAAGTCTCTAAAAATCACAGAGACTGGTTATTGTGGGACACTTTAACCTTCCTGACATCTACTGGAAGGGCAACACAGCAGGAGACAAACAATCTAGGAGGCTTCTGGAAGATTTCCGGGAAAAACAGATGCTAAATAGGTCAACCCATGTGATACTTTCTTGGAATTGCTTTCAACAAAAAAGTGAAGAACGTGCCGAGGATGGGAACAACAGCAGCTTTGCCCATAGCGACCATGAAACAGTGGAATTGAAAATCCTGAAAGGAGTGAGGAAGGCACATCTAGCACAGACTTCAGAAGGGCACACTGATTATTCAGTAGGTAGAGTTCTGTGGGACCCAGTTCTGAAAGGCAAAACAGCTCAAGAAAGCTGGCGGGTATTTAAGGACAAATGCTTCTAACCACACGAAACGGACATCCCAACACTCCGGAAAATAAGCAGATCGATCAGCAGCTCGGCCTAAGCAGGAGGAAGCGAGAACAGTCTACCAAGGGAGGACTACAGATATATTGCCCAGGCATGCAGCGTCCCTGCTAAGGAAGTCAAAACCCAACCAAAGCAGAAAAGAAGCAAAGGACTTAAGTGCAACATGAAAAGCTTCTACTAATACATGAGCAGTAAAGAATCAAAAAGGAAAACAGGACAGGTGGCATAGTGACAGCTGACACAGACAAGACCAAAGTACTCAGTGTTGACTCTGTTTGGAGCAGAAGGTTGGATGACTGAGGTCACGTCCAACACGAACAATTCCATAACTGCATTAAGGATCTATATGAAGCTGACGCACATAGTGACAAGGCGACATTTCTCCAAGCTTTCCCAAGCCTCACCTCCTTCAGTTTCCACTCAAGCTAGGAAGATTTAATTTCTTTTCGCTCCCCTAGTATACTCCTCAAAACACGACTAGATCAACTGTCTCATCTAACTGCTAGTACATGACAGGCAGATATTTTATCAAGCTGAGTGAAGATCTGTATTTGTTTTGGTTAGCAGGGTTTCATGGATAAAATTGTTTTAACACACGAGAAAGATGAGGGTTCCTCAAGTCAGTTATCCCACTTATTCAAAGATGCTTAGCATTAAAATATCTGATTTTTAATTGCTGCAAACAAATCATTGCAAAGCTGAGACTCAGAATGCAACAGATTCTCAAAAAACAACTGAAAACTATCAACATAGAAGTGCAATTGGTCCAAACACACATATATTGTTCTCCAGATATTTTGCGAGGAGAACACGTGCCATACTCAGTTGGGGCAACCAGAAGAATGAATCTTTGTGACTGGGTGAGGTAAGTACCACTCCTCGATGCAGAATAATAAGTATTATCCCTTACCAAAGTTTACATCGGAAGAAGGCAAGAGGTCAATCCACATTTTGGATTCTGAGCATTCAGATTTAAGTTTCTTAAGGTGGAGCAAAATACTCTTTCTCTGGGGAACTGACCCTCAAGGAGCATCACAAACTATATCCCCATGCCTGAACAAGTTTTTCACATGATTTCTGAAGGGGTGCAAAGCAGTATACCACCTTTAGAGAAACTGCATTTCCTTCTGAACATCTGGACATACCCTCAAATAGCACTCAAGTGGAACACAGCTTAGCAAACTACATTATTAATATTTTAAAGAATAATCTAGGGAAAATGAAATGTTTGACAGAATTTGATGGAAACCATTTTGTAGTATAAAAGAATCTTCAACACAGAAAGCAGACAAAAAATTAAAATGGAGCAAAGCTTTCTCCATTCCAACACAGAGCTGTGATATATACCAGCAAATAACAGAAAGTAAATTTTCATTAGATTAATTATTTATGCATTTAGTATTTTCTTATTTAAATGAAGAAAAAATTAAAAGTTCAGGATACACTGAAATTCTGGATTGCTGGCTTACACAAATTAAAGTGTAAATTTAAACTTGGCATGACTGTTTCTGGCATCAGATAGTGCTGTGTTACAGAAGCGTTTCGTAACCCAGCAGACACGGTCCCTCCCTTACACGGGTAACAGGAGAGGAACACAATCAGCTGGAACAGCAGAAGGTATGGCAGCTGACGTGCACCGAGCGGGCAGGAGCAGGGGAGATGCATCACGAAGGCAGGACTGGCATGACGTTCAAACCGATGTCTGAAATGGCAACCACTAAGGAACATAACTGCAGAGACATACAGACTGCTTCTACATTGGGCAGGAGTTGCATTCAGAGATGTTGGTGTACTTAAAGCCATATGTGATCCATCTGCAATCTGCATTTACACAGTACTTCAACTTTACTAGCAGGCTCTCCAAAAACCATCTAGTTTGCCAATACCCGCTTGTAAACAAAGAATGGCTGTAAATACACAAATGCTTTTCACAGAATGAGGCCTTATAACAATGACAATCAGAAATGGATGTTAGTGCTTTGAGAGATACGAGCTATAAAATGCACTTAAGAGATGCTTCAGCTTAGACTCCTCTTTCAAATACAATTATAGACGTAGCTGTGATCAAATTTTTCTCTTGACAGGCTTCAGTCTTGAGAACCAACTCCCCACCATCCTCATTTTATTTCTGAATATGCCTCATCCACAGTTAATCTCCTACTTTTTTCAGCTAGCTCTAACGATGTTATAAAGCAAAGTTCCCCAACTCTCCCCTTTCCCACCTCCACTCAGACAGAAGTCCTACAACATCTTATTTCAAAGTTGCATTTCTGAAATAAGGCCCTGTAGAACCGGGGGAGTCAAATTTACACCCTTGGCAAGTAGGGAGTACACACTGAGGAGTGCCCAGATGAGGCACTTCCCAGTGTTTCTAGCATAATCTAAGACAAACATAAGTCTCCTTCATGGCCGAAATCCCCACAAGAAGCCACCATCTCACAATCTTCTCCTGCTTCCTCGCTACATAGAACTTCAGTATCCTCAAGTGATGCCAAACAAGCCTCTGCAAGGCAGCACGCTCCTAATGATGTAAGTGGATTAAAAGCTACCTTTGCAAAAGTAAAGGGAAAAGAATATCTGACATTACTCATGTTAGTGATTTTTACAGCACCCAGGAGCTCAATCACATCTGCAAAGCCAAAATGGCCACAAGCTGCAGAGTTTGCTCATGCTGTTTTGCCACAGTTTATCATAACCACATGCATGACAAACTCAATCCTAGCTTTACCAGCGGGACCCTCAAAGGCCAGAAAGCCTAGCTTCAGATTTGGGTTCTCAGTTTCCAGCATCTTACCTCCAACAGCAAGAACAAGGCCCCATGACAGTCATAGCTTTCTGGAACTTGGGCCAAAAATGCTATGAAGCTTCGTCGCATCTAACTTTCCACATGTCAAAAACCCTACTACTTCTGGCAAGCTGTTTGTCATATCACAAAAAAATCGTGTCCCTGGTCCCAGTGAGGTCTGACATAGACTAAGGCAGGGTTAATCCCACTTCAGTTTCTGTAGAAGTTACATCAGGCTTCAGAAATTCACCTTAAGCAACTTGGGGGGACAGAGAGTGAAGGAAAACCAGTCAATTTCAGGTTTTCAACCAGCTCTAGTCATACTTATTTTCTCCACTTCACTGTTTTTCCATGGGACACGTGACACAGCACGACACAAAGAAAGGCCACTAATGAGTCTTCTTTAACTTAGTAAACATTAAAGGAACAATGGCAAGAAAGGAGAAAAACAGAAGTTCAATAGAATGACAAAATATTAGCTGTCTTCCCTCTAGAAACCAAATTCAACAGATTTGGGAACTTTTGATGTCAGAATGAAACCCTAAAATCCTCTTCAACAGCGAAAGTACACAGATACTCTCATCAAATGCTTCAAGACAGAATTCTTAATAAGTATCAGTTCAATACACATCCTGCTAATTTAGTCAGGCACCTAGGTAGTGAAGAACGCTTAACCTTCACAGCAATCTCACCTGAGGCAAGAATAAGCAAGAGATGAGGGAAAGGAACAAGCAAGCAACAGGCAATGAATTACCAAAAGCAAGATAATCATGCAACAGTGAATAAAACAGGAAAAGAGAAAATGGCACAGCATTACTCCACCCGAATCTGTAGCATATATATATCCAAAGAGCAGGTTTGGTTTTAGTATGTAGTAATTGTAGAACTCTGCAGAGAATTCAACTTCTTAGGATAATCCACTGCTGATAAAGGCATATCACAAAGCTTTTTCTAACAGAGTACTGTCCTGCCAGTACCAAAAGCGCTGAGCAGTTAATGTTTAATATGCTCCACAGACCACATTTTTCCCCATGCTTGACACTCTGTGGTTATCATACAATGCTGCAATATGAATTTCACAGAAAAGCACAGTTCACAGTAAGTATTAAAAGAAAAGAAACAAGAACAAAACCCATATCACCTTAGCAAAAGCATAAAGCATTTCTAAATCTAACATTTCCAAAGCTATTGACATTAACGTACTACATATGCCTCTACTTAAACTTCAAAAAGGCCCAATCCAAAAAGGTTAGAGAGAAGACAAAAAGTTGCCTCACTACAGTAGCTGTAGGGGATGGCGGTCGGAAGATCACGCGATGTAACGGAAAGAACAGGGGCCTCCCCTTTGACATGTGTATTCCTACCCCTCGCGACGTATAGCTTATGGGCGGTAACGAAAGGCAGCGGAGTATATATTGCTATGCAACCTATTAATGAACGCCATTTGCAGCATCCTCATATTGGTGTCAGTGCTCATTGGCCCGGGGGCGGGGTGTGAGGCCTCCGTGCTACCTCAGCCGAAGGTGGTCTGTTGCAAGAGACGCAACAAGTAGCCTAAATCCACTAGGCGGAACACTGATTCATCCCTGAAGCCAGAGATTTAACGTTCAGACAGAAGATGTTCACACCTGCATTTCATACCTCCCAGGATAGTGCCCTCTCAACTAATCAGTCACACACACCTTACTGAAGCCCTTCCACCACGCCGAAAAGATACAGTTTTATGGAGCCAGAGAAACTAAAGACAACCCAGGAGTAAAAGCACTCGCCTAGAAAAGAAGAGATTTGGCTCCCAGTCCTTGCTCCAAACACTGTCTCCTGCTTCCTAGTCCATTTAGTCCCAGACTAAACATAAAAACAGTTCAGGAAACTAAACCCACAAAGCAATTTCTGGAGAAAAGAGCTTGAGTTTTATACCGACACTTAGTGTTAGTAGAGGCAAGATTTTAAATCCCTCTCTTTCCTATTTTATCTCAGCTGCCTTATTGACAGCAGAATGAAGCTGAGTGACCTAACCCCCAAATAACTGGTCTAGTTTTCAGGACATTTTTTCCACAGGTGCTGCAGCTAAAAGACTTACCTGCACAGAGGACGGCTCTGCCATAAGCTACAAAGAGAAGGGTGATGAAACAGCAGGAGCACTTAAAGCAAAACACGGGAAAAAAACCCTGCCAGAATAATGTCAGAATAAGCCTGGCAAAGTTCTACCACCCGGATAGTCAACTCTGCTGCTGCTGGGTCTCAAAACGTGGGCTTGTACGCACTTCCTCTGAGAGGCTAGGGGGAAGCACCACTTTTCTGAGGCACGCTGACCAGGCAAAGTCTCCCAGTTGTACTTACCCTTAAAGTCACCAGTGTGACGTGACTTCTTCAAATCATGGATCTACTTTCTCCCTGTCTATTTCTGACTTTTCTCTTTTCATCTGCTTTCACAATTAAAGAGGACGCCACTACAAAGTTTTATATTCCTTCTACCGTCTGATCCACAGACTCATGGAAGAGACATGGTTTTCAGCAACGACTGAAATCTGATCAGTCCCAAACCCCGAAGTTTCGCCACTCTAGGCTCGCAATTTGTGCAGAACAGTTCAAAATGACCTATTCCCCTTCAAAATACCACAAACACAACCTTAAAGTGATCTGCTTTGAACAGAAGCCAAAGCTGAAGCAATCCTGCATTAGTCTAGTCTGAAAAAGTCGGACGAAATACATCAGTTCAACAATAACCATTAAGTTACTGAGTATCTACCAGAGTTCACCTGAATCCACAAATCTTCTGTCATATCACACACACACACAGAAAAACCAACCAAAAAACCACACCAACAGGAAACAGGGTAAGCATACTTCTTCAGAGACAGAAAAAGAAAAGAAAAAGCTTTCAGTCTGGACATCCTCAGACAGCATTAAATGAGTAACTAGCTCTAATTCACGTCGTGTTGCATGCCCGTGCCCCAGCTTAAAACGTACTGCACAGTTAAGCTAGAAGTTACTCATCCTCCTAATCTAATAAAAAAACCCCCAGCTTTAGACTCATTTAAGCAGAACTACAAATAACCACAACCCTGCAAACACTTAGCACGAGCTTAATTTCATTCCCAACCGCAATTCACCAAGATCAGCTGAAACAAAGAAAACTCAACAAAGAAAACCTAAAAATCACAGGCCGAAGCTTTACTGATCTTTTACACTCACACACCCCCCACACCCCCCCCCGCCCAACTTTTGCTTTTTCCCTGACATCCCCTTTGCTTTCAGATTCCATCCGGCATCCCTTTCCTTTTACAACTGTCCTTGTGCTCCTCACTTGTTCAGCACATTCTTGAGGCTTTTTTGTTGCTAAACCGAAGTCACCAGCGGCGTATCCTAGCAACCGCGGCAGTTGATGACCTTACTTGAGAGGGACGTGCTTATCACGTTCAGAGGGGGAGCATGGTGTCTCATTCCTGAAAGGAGGGATCGCCCTCGGGGGGAGGGGATAGCGTAAGCAAAAGTGGGATTAATCTTAACATTTAAGCACAGGAGTACGGTTTAGCCCCACGTCTACTGAGGATCACTTCGAGTTCTGAGTTGTAATGCTGGGTCACGTTTAAGCGGTCCAGCACGACCTACTTCAGCCTGCGGTATTAAGGGAAGAACAAGTGGAACGACTTCGGATTTGCTGAGGTCCCGCCCTCTCGTCCTCCGGTTTGATCCCATCACCTGCCTTTACGCCAGCGTAAGGCTTTCTTCCAGCTTTCTGCATCGAGGGCCGACTCCGCTGAAAACCGACACTGTGCAGGACGCTTTGCTTTTTCTCTCCTGGTGGGGTTCTCCGAACGAGAGTCCCCCAAGCGCGAGGGACCCGGCGGGAGCACAAAGCCCGGGACGGAAAAGCTGTGAGGCTGCCCTAGCCCCGGCGAGGGTTTGCCGCTGGCATCCCCCAGCCGCTGAGCGCCATTTCACCTCACACCGCTGCCAGCCCCGAGCCGCCCGACCACCAACTGGCCTGAATCCGTGAACTCGCGCAACAGGAAAACGACACTCAAAAAAAACCAAACAAAAGTTTTATTTTGTATCAGCAGGATGGACTCGCGCAGCAGCTGCATGCCGCTGCTCTCCAACACAAGGGAGGGAAGAAGCAAGCCGGCAGCACCGCTGGAAGTAGCAACAACCTCGACGGACACACGAAGCTACGCCAGACGTTACCATGCCGCACCTGTAACGCAGCCGAGCGTGACGGGAAACTGTACCTTCACGCTGCACTGGAGAGCCATTAAGGAACAATCTACAATAGTATTAAGAAGCGTGAAACAAAGTGAGGGCCAACCATGACATAGACCTTTTTTCAGCTAAAGCAAAAAAA